>JAGFBZ010000427.1:600000-787127 GCA_018398805.1 Hirundichthys speculiger
TGAAATTACAGTGATTCCTTATTTTTCATGGTTAATGGGGACGGGCGCCACCCCACGAAGATCAAAATCCGCGAGCCCCCAAAGCCTTAATAATGTGTTTAAAATATGTTTAAAAAACGTAAAAAAATAGCGAGGCACTGCAGCAAAACAAGACAAAGGCTCAACTGTGGTCTTTCTGTTACCTTCACAGCCTCTGGTCTCTGAACCGTTACTTTTCCAGCCTTTTAGAGACGAGTCGCTGCCGTCAAAGTCAAAATGAGCAGACGTTTTCCATGAAACGTCAGCCATGAAACTATAAATCTGTGTACTTTACAATTCAGGTAGCGACTCAGGTAACAATATTAACAATTCTGTCTGAAAAAAAAACTTTTAAACCCCTTTGTTCAGGACGATTGTGTCATTCCTCCATGTTCCATCAGATCTGCTCCATGTGTTCACTGTCCTGCTGTTCTCTAGCTGGTTACTGCAGTGTGGCTCCATCTAGTGGTACAGATGTGTAATGACAACAGAAAGTCTAGTCCTTGATTATAAAACAAAGCCATTTCTGGGTCACGTAGACCAGACCATAAAATATTAAAATCAAATTCAGTCCTAACTGAACCCTAACCATAAAATTGAAATATAAAAAAAAGGCATATTTTTTTGTTTTTTTGTGTTAGATTAAAAAAACGGAAAAAAGTCACTTTTTAATTTTTTAATTTTTAATTGACAATTGAAAATGGAAAAAAAAATTACGGATTGGTAAAGTTACTGAACTTAAACATGGACATTTTCATTTTAAAGTTCTCCCAGACGGAGGATTCAACAGAAACAAGGTTATTTGTAACAACTGACAAGTTGAACTCCCCGTTAAAAGTTTCTGCTGTTACCTCAGAAATTACCTGTTTTAAATGTTCTGATTGTGGCCTCTAGATTGTTAGGATTTTGTTGGTAGACCTTTTTCTTTTTTATAAAAACAGGATGACATTAATGCCCTGGCAGTGGCAATAAGCTTTATTTTATTTTACATTTTTTATGATGAGATTTACACTAAATATGTGTTACTGACAAGTGCTGATGTTAAAAGTGTTTGAACAACAAATGTTATGGCACTTTAGTTCATATGGCAGCAGAACATTTTAAATAAAAGTGCATTTTACACTACTTTTAAATTTATCATCTGATTTTGCGTATACAATGCTGATTAATCGCGATTAAAAATTTTAATCGTTGCCCGGCCCTAATCGTATGGTGACCCACGTATCATTGATACATATCGTATTGCGAGGTCCTTGCCAATACTCACCCCTACTCCAGATGTTTGACCAGATGCTGACAGGAAGTAGGAAACAGATCAAAACAAACAGCTAAAACATGAATCTCAGTTGTGGCTCATTCAGCAGAGATACGTGTCGAGAACGAGGCCGTATCTCTACAGTAAATTATCACATCTCGTACATGTCACCTTGGATGAGCGACAGATTTAGCCAAAGTCAAACTCAAATACCCACACAGAGCCGGGGCTTGAGCGGGGGATGAAACGGGGATGAAACGGGGATCGGGAGGAGAAATGAGTTACATGGCTGTAATCCCATGAATCTCCCAGGAGCTGCACGTGATCAGCACGGACGACAACCGCGTGGTGGCGGCGGTGCAGGAGTGGAACCAGAACGAGACCTACAACCTGTACGTGTCGGACACGTCGGGGGTGTACTACACTCTGGCTCTGGAGAGCGTGGTCAGCAGCATGGGCCTGGAGGGGAACGTCATGGTCGACCTGTATGAGGTAAACCTGCATGTCTTTGCTAAAGATGGCGGAGGGGGTGTGAGTTGAACTATTTCAGTGACTTTGTGTGGAAACCCGGCTGCCGTGGGCCTCCGGTCCACATGGAGCACCTTGAAAGTGCTGACACCGACGAAGGGAAAAGGGTCTGCGGCGGGGAAATAGAGATTAATCCTTCCTTAGATTTATACCTGCGGTTATTACCTCACAGATGTTGAGGCTCGTGTTCTGGGAGGATTTTTAAAAGCATATGAGCTCCAAATGCAATCTAAAAGCACATCTCTGAATCAACCAAATGAGCCGGTAATGATGCTGCTCATGTCTGTCTGCGGCTGCAGTGATGAAATCAAATCCACCGCCTGATTGGGGTCGCCACCCAAGACGTAGGATATGCTAAATCTCTCCTCCAAGCGAGATTGAAGTATCTGTCAATTATTAAAGTGGAGCTTCATAGCCTGATGCAATTGCCGCTGACTCAATTGAGTATCCCTGTGCCACCCTGTGGGCCTCCAGCGAGGAGTCACATTCATTTAAGGCACGCATTGATTACTCACAAGTCTCCAGACAGTCGATCATTTTCCACTCAGCGTTTGGCCACATTTGGTTTTGTTGGGAATACAGAGTAGGTCTGAGTGTGTGGCGACATCGCCCTGAGGCTGGCGGCGTGCTTTGCAGTGGACGGCGTTCGCTACCTGCACAGTGAGAGTTTGAACAGCGAAACCACAAGCGACGACTGTAGAGGTTCAAACAGATTCAGCGGTGAAAACCCTGCCAGATGTGGCAGATGTGGGAGGACCGTCGTTGAATGAGCTGAATGAGAACATGTCAGCCAAAGACCTTCCAGGGCCGGCCCACTTGAAATCCTTTGATAACTTTCCATCAGTGCTGTCAGGAAATAATCTGTTTCCTGAAGTAGTAGCTGAGGAAACAGAAGTGACTGTAAACCCATCTGATGTGACTAAACACATGGAAGAACCTTTCTATCGCCTTCAAGTCCCGAGACTCAGCAGCTTCTGCTCAGGATCTGGACCGAGGACGTCCATGAACCCGTGGGCCCTGCGGGTCATGGGTTGGAGCCCCACAGGGTCTGGACCGAGGACGTCTGTTGATCCCGTGGGCCCTGCGGGTCGTGGGTTGGGGCCCCACAGGGTCTGGACCGAGGACGTCTGTTGATCCCGTTGGGCCCTGCGGGTCGTGGGTTGGGGGCCCACAGGGTCTGGACCGAGGACGTCTGTTGATCCCGTGGGCCCTGCGGGTCGTGGGTTGGGGGCCCACAGGGTCTGGACCGAGGACGTCTGTTGATCCCGTGGGCCCTGCGGGTCGTGGGTTGGGGCCCCACAGGGTCTGGACCGAGGACGTCTGTTGATCCCGTTGGGCCCTGCGGGTCGTGGGTTGGGGGCCCACAGGGTCTGGACCGAGGACGTCCATGAACCCGTGGGCCCTGCGGGTCGTGGGTTGGGGCCCCACAGGGTCTGGACCGAGGACGTCTGTTGATCACGTGGGCCCTGCGGGTCGTGGGTTGGGGCCCCACAGGGTCTGGACCGAGGACGTCTGTTGATCCCGTGGGCCCTGCGGGTCGTGGGTTGGGGCCCCACAGGTGCCATCGGGTCCATCAGACTGGTATCTGGTGAGTTTGGTGGCCAAACGAACACCTCAAGCTTCTAAACGGACGTAATCAAAAACCCACGTCTGTTAATTAGACAGTTTAATGATCATCAGTCAGTCACTCTTGTGTTTAATGATCTCTGCTGTCTGATTGGCTGTTCAGCAGCCAATCAGACAGTTTTTATCTATTAACAATACGTTTTATTAACTTTGGATGATTGCATCACAAGCTAAAGCTCAAAGAACATTTTTTAGGCCACGCCCACAGGTTTGACTGGCACGTAGTGGATTGTGTGATCCAAAAGAACTTTCTCAGACTGGTTTCTTCCATCTTTTCCTTCTATTTTTTCTCTAAATGGCAGGAATGGGTGGGTCTGATCCAGGAACATGAGAAGGTTTTTGTTCTAGCTCATACAGTTCTTGACATGAGCCAGAGCCAAAGTTTCCTTATGAAAGTGTGGCCCAGAGGCCTGCCAAGGGAATCAAAACTGTCAGAGATATTTAGAGGGTCCTGGATCTATATGCAGGGTTACGTTTCTGCAGTCCAGACACATTTAGGAGCAGAAACGAGGAGAGAAATGATCGTAATTATCATAATAAGGATGATAATAATCCTTTGTTTGGAGCCCTGATGACAGCTGCTCCTCTCTTGTGTAAATCTACAGGTAGCAGGAATAAAAGGGATGTTCCTGGCCAACAAAAGGACAGACAACCAGGTGAAAACGCACATCACCTACAACAGAGGCAGAGACTGGAGGCTGCTGGAGGCGCCGAGCAGAGACCTGCGGGGCAACGCCATCCACTGCGTCCTGGTGAGTGTCCGTGCCCGTGGACGAGTTCCCTGACAGGCGTCGACCGATCTCAGCTGCAGCCAGAGGCCCGGCTCAGCAGGGAGCGCCGCCCGTCAAAGCTGAGCGCTGCGAGGCTGCCGAGCCGAAAGGTCAGCGTTCTCCGATTCGCTCCGGCGAGCTGACCTCACCTCCGGTTCAGGGAGCTCAGGGAGAACGAGGCGGGAAAGCTCCCTCCTTCCTCTGGAAGTTCGCTGGGTTGGGTTTTCACTCACCAGCGACACAACATCCAGAGGTATGGAGCCCTGTTTGGGTCAAAATTCAATGAATAAATTAGTCCATTATTATGAAAAACAGGCATTTATTATTATGAAATACATATCCATTATTATGAAATACATGTTTATTATTATTAATAAATATTTCCCGTTATTGTGAAAAAATGTAATTATTATGAAATATATTTTTATTATCATTTAATCTTTGTTTAATGCATAATAGTTTATTTCACAATGGCTTTTTTAAATCTAAGAATGAGCTTTTACATAATAATGACATTTGCCACTGAGAAACCTTGACGTTGTCTTAGTCGATGTCAACTTTTAACTGTAAACTGAGGTGCATTCTGCCACCTAAGAGACGTCAAGGTTTCCCGTAGCTCAGTCCAAGCTGCCATAGCTACAATCGGACTAGGACCGCTGCTAACGGGACCTTCACGGCCAAAACTAGTCGATGTCAAAGTGTAGAAAGGAGAAGGATCAGCCAATGAGTGTGCAGGTCAACCACTGGTCCCGCCCAACTGGCAAAATGTCATTATTATGTTAAAGCTCATTCTTATGAAAAAGGAAGCCATTATGTAAAAGCTCATTCTTAGATAAAAATGCCATTCTGAAATAAACTATTATGCATTAAACTAAGATTAAATAATAATAAAAATATATTTCATAATAATTACATTTGTTTTATAACAATGTGAAATATTTCATAATAATACACATATACTTAATAATAATGGGAAATATTTGATAGTAATAAACATGCATTTCATAATAATGGATACGTATTTCATAATAATAACGCCTGTATTTCATAATAATAGACGCATTTATTCATTGAATTATGACCCAAACGGGGCTCCATACAGAGGTGTCCCCCTTTTTCCCCAATAAACCAATTAGAGATTCTGCTGCGTTCCTCGCCTTCCTCCTGTATTATACAGTCATTTGTCAGGAAATGTCAGAGTTTTAATAAACCTCCAAACAGCCCATCACAAGACGGCCCGCACCACTGGCATTTTGCTGGGTCGTAATGAGAATCGTGCTGGTAAAGGTTAACCCAATCAAAATTAATGGCGAGGCCAGCCAATGGGGGAGTAGTGTTGGCGGTGAAACACCAAGTCTACGCAGTAAATAGTTTTTGAGCCTGAAATTTCCTGCTAATTTTCAGTGTCTTCCTCTGCAGCCGTACTGTTCGCTACATCTGCATCTTCACGTGTCTGCGAACCCCTACACGTCTGGAAACATCGCCAGCAGGGAGTCGGCGCCGGGGATCATCGTCGCTTCAGGTGAGCGAATCTGCCTTCAGAGGTGTGTCGCTTCCCGTTTGTCCTCGTCGCTGGAGCTCTGTGGGTCTCGGTTGAGACCACATCTGCTAATTAATGAAACCTCTGACGGGCATCCGCAGGTGCTTTTTCATTCTTTTTAAAGGTACCAGATGATTAAAAACAGTTGAGACACGTCGCAGAAAAAACAAATCAGTCTGTGAAAAAATGTTTTAATGAGCGGGGAACAACCCAGACGCTTTTAATCACTGAGAGCATAGATTGTATAAGAAGAACTGAACAAACCCCTGTGATTTCACTCATTGGTTTTTTTGAGGAGGCTTTTTGAAGCTGAAATTTTTGAGGTGCCATAGACGGCGCCATATTGGTCGGGTTTGACTCACCCCAAACTTAGGGATGCACGATAACTGTTTTTTAAAACCAATACAGATAACCGATAACTTTCAGCTCCTAAAGGTCGATACCGATAACCAAAACACACACATATACCTAAGATCATTACATCAATACTATGAACAAAACCAAAAATAGTTTTGACTTTTTAAATGAACAGATATTTATTTTTTCTGGCTAGCCTCTCAAACATTTTCATAAAGCTATCAAACAAACCTATTTGATATCTCACATTAACTTAAATAAGGTTCATTACTGACTGATATAAAAAAAATAAAGGCTCCTTGAACTGATGGAAATACATGCATCAGAATTACTAACTGAAAGAGATTAACATTTAAATGATTTTGGCTTGTGGTTCCATTTAAATTAATACATTTAATTAAAGTAAATGAGGTTCAGTAGTTTTTTTAAATTTTTTAATCTCATGGAAGCTTTAGATGAGAGGAATGAAGGAGAGAGGAGGGGAGACTGCTGCTGGCTTGCGCACGTTAGCATTAGCTTCCATTAGCTCACATTAGCGTGATTTCAAAACTCCATGGAAGCGATTGTTATGTTGTAGGTGGCTGATCAGGTTTTACGTATTAAAGCTTGTGCTTCCCTCCTCGTAGAATTCACTTGGAGCATTCATCACAAATAACCACCAAACTATCTTCTTCTGAAACTTTAACGAAGTTCCACGCCACCATGTTTGTTGTGATCAGTACGCTGTGCTGCAGGCTGCATTCAAGGTGTAACGTAAATTCCCACGTTCCCTCGTTTGCTAGTCGTTCTTTCAGCCTTTTCTATTTTCTTTTTTTATGTGTAACATGTGGGAAAATACTGCGAATATCAATTCAAGTCAGCAACTACTAAAATTATGACCAAGTGTTTTCTGGCATGAGGGGGTATTCTTGATTTTCCTTACTGAGAAATCGTTTTTCTGATTATAACAACATCACTTGAACATAACATTTACTGCTGGTCATTCAAGGTTCAGAGGGAGCGAGGCACTGCTGTGTTGACAGAAATATATATTTTATCGGGGCTGTCTCAGCAACCACAAATGAGCCAACGTCCAAAACAAGCCAGCAGCTAACCTGGAGTTAACTTTAGAGAGACAAGCACTAGCTGTGGAGCCACAGTTTGATTGGCTGACACTTGTATCAACGTCTGAAAAGTTGAACTTCTCAACTTCTGACAACTTTCACCACAACGAGACGGCACTGACTGACGGCGCCTCGTTCAGACCCGTTGGCCAGCGGTGCCGTTGACGCTGCCGATGTGAGCCAGCGGTGAATGACAAATGAAACGGCAAGAGTAAAGACAAGCACACTGCCAGACATTCAAAGGCTAACGAGACACAGGAAATGACAACTGGGACAGAAGGGACCAACAAGGAAGTCAAACAAAGAAAAACACCCCGAACACGAACCAGAAGGACAGGAAACAGCATCAAAAGAAGAGATCAAAGCATTAACAGAAACCCAACATCAAACCACAACGCTGAGGAACTCAACGGATACAAACCCGAATATCTGAGAGGAACGAGCACTTTGAGTTATATACGTGTCAAATAAAAGAGGTTTTTGGAGCCTGGAAACGCTCAGTGGTAAAGTTTGGAAGGTCTGTCAACACGTTCCTCTTCAAAAATCTAAAAACCTTTCAGTCACACAACAGGGAAAATCAGTCTTCTTTTCCTTTCTGGGCTTCCCTCCAGGAGTCGCCACATCTAACTCTGTCCTCCACATCCTCTTCTCTCTCAGCAACAGACTTCATGTCCTCTTTCACGACATCCATCCTCCTTTCTCACGCCTTCCTCCTCACCTCCGTCCACCAACAGCAGCCCTGTTTCCACCGGGCCTCGACCGATCCGGTGTAGGTTTATAGGTTCCGTGATTCAGGCGGTTAGCATGGTGCAGGTTTCACGCCGGACGCCCTTCCTGGCACAACCCTCTGCATCAATCAGGTCCTGGGACCAGCTCAGAAACACCCGTGTGACCCCCCAAGGCTCCGTCACGAAAGGGAAATCAATGTGAGGACCGTCGGTGGCGAGATGTTCTTGAATGGGTTTTTTTCAGACGGTTTTATTTTTTAAGTGTTCCATCTCCATTAATCTCTTCTAGAAATACCTGATACCCCAAGAGCTGGCTGTAATCCAACGTGTGTTTCCTTTATTTTGACGTTAAATTTAACCAAGTACACCTGGTAGTTGCTGAGATAAACTCATAGCCAGTGTTGTACCTGAACGCGTTCATAAGTTCACGAACTAGTTCATATTTTGTGCCAACGTGAACTGAGCGCGCTCTCTTTCTCCTTCACCAGCGGGGGGCGTGAACGAGTTCATTTGGGCAGTTGTGAACGACGCTCTTTCAAAGTTCACGTACGGTCAAAACCGTTCCAGGTTTCCAGCGAACCCCATTTAAAATCCACCACAAACGAGCCTGATATGTATCTGAGGAAATCAATCAAACATGGCAACACGGCTGTCGCTGCTGTCACGCTAACAATTACGTCATCAAACGTTTAAAACAAGCATGGAGGAAGATGAGAGCTACAGTTACCCAGAGCTGGAGGAGACCCCCGACTGCTGGGGGGGATTGAAATATTGAAATGGGGGAAAAAAAACATTTGCACCTTAAGTACCTGTTTTTGTCTGATGATAAAGATCATTTGGTTGGTTAAAGATTCAGAACCAATAGTTTTCGACAGTTAAAATGGATTAAATAATTACTGTTTGTGGTGGTGTAGTATATGAGCAGTGGCAATCATTTTGACAGATAATTGCTCGCAGCAGCATTAAAAAAGAATTTTTAAAAAAAGAACTAAAAATGAACTATTTAGTTCATTTTTTGAAATGGTGAACTGAACTAGTTCATTTTAATTTCTGTGAACTATGAACTGAACTAGTTCGTTCCCAACACTTTTCTTAAACCCAAACCCCCTCCTCCTCCCCCCTCCTCCCCCTTTTCTCGCACACACCTCACCTACACCCCACCCGCACATTACTGATACTCAAGAGCCTATCATGGCTCATTACGCTGACCACACGCCCAAGGGCCCGCCATAGCCCGCTTGCATTCACCCTACAACAATTCCACTACTTCTTTATTATTATTTTTTACTTTTCTGTCCTACATCCTCTTTCTGTCCTCCATCCTCTCTCTGTCCTCCATCTTCTCTCTGTCCTCCATCCTCTCTCTGTCCTGTCTCCCCTCTTTTCTTTCTTTACCCAGCTGGTCTTCAGCAGGAAGGTCCCCCCATATGAGCCAGGTCCTGCTCAAGGTTTCTTCCTCTTAAAGTGGAGTTTTTCCTTGCCACTGTTTGGTATAAAGGTTTTTTTTCTCCCTACGTGGGAGTTTTTTACCTGCCATATTCATTGATTGGATTTAATTATATAATCTTAGTTGATGATATTTGCTCGGGGGTCATGCTCTGGGTCTCTGTAAAGCGCCTAGAGACAATTGTCATTGTAACAGACGCTATATAAATAAAATTGAATTGAATTGAATTGAACACTGCTCATAGTTAAACGAGGTATGTCATTTCTATGGACTGGGCCTGGTTAGGAAATGATCGACTGAATCATGTGACTTCTCCATCAGTTATGTGAAGGCTCCAGTTCGCAGATGCATTAACGATCAGCTCGTGTTTTCTATGGAGCCCCGTTTGGGTCATGATTCAATAAATAAATTAGTCTATTATTATGAAATACAGACGTTTATTATTACGAAATACGTATCCATTATTATGAAATGTTTCCCATTATTATGAAAAAAATGTTATTATTATGAAATATATATATATATATATATTTTTAATCTTAGCTTAATGCATAATAGTTTGTTTTAGAGTGGCTTTTTTTAATCTAAGAATGAGTTTTTACATAATTGCCTCCTTTTTCATAAGAATGAACTTTTACATAATAATGGCATTTTGCCAGTGGGCGGGACCAGTGGTTGACCTGCACGCTCATTGGCTGATCCTTTCTCCATTCTACGCTCTGACATTGACTAGTTTTGGCCGTGAGGTCCCGTTAGCAGCGGGCCGTGGCGTCATCAAGGTGCGCTCCTAGTCCGATTGTAGCTATGGCAGCTTGGCAGCATAATAATAGACTCATTTATTCAGAGCCAATCACATAAATGGCTCCGCCCTCTCTGCTGTGATTGACACACAAATCATTCTTATGAAAAACAAAGCCATTATTATGTAAAAGCTCATTCTGATGAAAAATGAAACCATTATCATAATAATGCGAAATATTTCATAATAATAAACGCCTGTATTAATAATAATAGACTCATTTATTCATTGAATTATGACCCAAACGGGGCTCCATAGTTTTCATCATGAGTCTTTGGGCTCAGCTGCCTCGGCCTCTCTGTAGCTCGGCCCTGCTTTTCTCCTCCGTCACATGGACGTCAGTAACGACGGCTGCGAGTGTCCGGCGAGCCCGTGGTGCCTCGTCTTTGAGCGGGAGAACAACAGCAGAAACCCACGGTGACCCGCTGATTCAGCCCTCGGAACAAAACAAAGACTCCTCTTGACGCAGCAGGAAGGAAAAAAGGGATGGAGCAACACGGCATCATCTTCCACGTGGGTTCACTCTTCAAGGATATTTACTCCCACATGATCTGGCACCGTCGATAAGTCATCAGCACTCGCCCCAGGAGTCTGGGGGAGCTTACGCTTCATACCTGAGCGCCTGGACCTTCGTGGAACACGGAATTAAACACCTTCCTGTGATGTGAAAATAAAACCATCGACCTGATCTGGTTTGATTCCTGTCTCCCCAGTTACAGAGTGGCCACACTGAAATAAGAGCCGCTGTCGTGATAAACATGAAGTACTCGCTCCTTCAGTTCTGAGGTTTTACATCTCAGCACACAATCACCCGCTCGTTCTTTATTTAACAAAACTCAGCCGAAACAAGCCCCCGCTGGTTCCACAGGACCTACAGAAGCTGCTGATCAAATGCATTCGGAGCACTGAGATGTGGGGTCATGTGGGTTCACACGTTGCCAAGGGGGAAAGACATCAGCACTGATCCTGGAGGTCATTCTGGAAAGTGTTATGAAGAGGTTTCCCAGCCGTCTGGAATCCATCCTTCTCCAGTCAGAGATGTTTCATTACAGGAACGGTTGCCAGTCCTCCCAGAAATGGACGTCCCAGGTAACTGGCCCTTGTGGTCCTGACGGACCTTAGCGAACCGACAGGTTCTCGTTCAATACTAGACTGCATACGGTCGAAGCCGTTTATCATGTTGATCGAGTGTCATTTTACATTGATCACCACTCAGAAACTCCCTGGTTCTGTTGGCTTGTGCAGACTAGATCTTCTATTTCTATGTGCTCCAGTGAGCAGCCTGTTTGGCCTCTGTTCCCCCTCTGCTGTGACTGGAAACACTGGCAGAGATAACTGAAGGATGTTTCGTTCCCACAGGCAGCGACTCGGACCTGTGTACTGGCTAGCACCACCCGGCTTGGATGGGTTCGTAAGGGATATCAAACTCACCCAAAGGTTTTTGAGTCTGCCCATTTAAAGACCGATAGCTCGCCATGTCTGCTTCTTTCTAGAATTGTACATTTGAAGAGGTTTTTTACGACGTAGCGAATGCAAGTTCAGCTTACATGAAGAGAGATTTGGAGAAATAAATAAATCAATCAATAAACTGCAGGAGGTTGAAAAGTGAGTCTGACTGTTTGAGTCAATGTTGAACCTTTGAAAGTCAGTAAAAATACAATACGGGAGCTTTAAACGATAGCCAGCCCTGGACGTGGAGCAAATGATCCCCAACAGCAGAAAATCTACATCAGAGGCTTAAAAAAAAGAAAAAGAATAAAGGTTTCTGAGTGACCTACTCAGAGTTCAGACCTCATTAAAATATGGTCGGACCTTGAGAGAGCTGTGCTTAAGTGGTTTCTGCAGACCTCAACGACCCGAAGCTGTGAAGAAGGATGAGCTCATTCACAGCTGTCAAGTCACGCAGAAAACCTTGACTTTACGTTGTTGCTGTTACACGTATCCAAAATACAGACGTGAACTGGCAGACACCTTTCCGCTTACAGTTACTGGCTCTCCTTTGTTCTGGTTTCCTACATCATCTAATCTCCACAGTCTGAAAAAATGGAAATGTGTTTTGAGTTTTCACATTTTCAGCCACTGTGTGTGAAGAAAACAGTTTCTCAGTGAGAGTTCATGCCAGGGGGCGTCGGCGCCAATTAGAGGCTGAATATGAGCAATCACCGCCGCGTGCAGCACATCAGGAACGCTTGTCCTAATGTGGTCCGAACTGCTGGAAGATGAATACAATAATCACCATTTATTGGTTAATTTGGGTGTATGGACCAATGTCACGCTGCACAGTGGAGGTGTTGGAACGTTAATTACAGCCTCTGCAGCTGCAGGCCGGACCCTCCTGCTGTCAAACCACCTCTAAACTCTGCATTAAAGTTCAAATGTGCTTCATACGAGCGCTCACTCCAGTTTGTCCTCTGTTTTCCCCGCTCGCAGGCTCCATCGGCTCAGAACTGACCGCCGGCAATGTCAGCGTGTTCATCACCTCTGATGCGGGAAACACTTGGAGACAGGTGAGGCCTCCCGTTATTGCTTTAACGTCATGCTGTTACAGTTGGGCTGAGATGTAATTTCAGCCTCTTTAGTCGTGACATGTGGAAGCATAAACCGCAACGACACCTCGTCTGCTGGGAATCTTCTGTCTTCATGAGGACATCGGCTGACCGACGTTCAAGAACCGGTCCATCAATCAGTTCATTAAGCAGAGAGGCCTAGAGCCCGTCTCGTCTGGGTCGATGTCGATGCTTTCCCCCGAGATGCTCCGGACCTGCCCTGGACCAAAATACTGCAGACGCCACAGCAATGCCCACCGATCTCCTCTTCTTTTCTTCAAGCACTCATGAACAAAACCTTGAGACTACAGGTCTTCACAGGTCCATGGACCCGAACCCGAATGGACCCACGAAAATTCAACCCGAAACCGACCCGACCATAGCTATTATCATAGGTCCAGGGGTCCGAACCCGAATGGACCCGCAATATTTGGACCCAGAACCAGCCCGACCCGAGTCTTTAGTTTCCGAACGAACTGAACCGAGTTACCCGAATAGAACCGAGACAATCCAGCCCATAGTTGCTCATGTTAAAGTTGTCTAGCGTCGAATAAAACTTGATTTTCTTACCTAAAGTTGTCTTCTTCTACCAGTTCAGTTGCTACATAGGCTACGTGATGTAAACAACAATAAATCCACGTTGTTATTTTCTTTGTGGATACAGATGCTATTGGTAGCAACTGCTAATGCTAATAGCCTACACCGGTCAGGACGTGTCATGAATATATTCTCTTATCCAGCGTTGTCATGTTGGCGATCCGTTTTGCTTTACAGCTGCCTGGCAAACCTCTAATAACACGCTACGGCAACACGGTTGTTTAATGACAAATACGCCACGTTAATTAATAATCATTAAACTGCCCCGAGTCCTGACATTAGCTGCCACCGCCAATATCTTTACCTCTCTGGAGTAAACGCGGACCCAGCCTGTCAGAGAGCACCGACCAGACCCGAGACTAACTGTACCGATTCTGACCCGAACCCTGAGTCACGTCTTTTGAATGGACCCGAGACCCGATTCTGGTCGGGTCGGAACCTCGGGTTTTCGGGTAGTCGGGTTGTTCCGAAGACCTCTACTTGAGACACTTGGACTCCTCGTGGTATGGTCCTGGTGAAGAGGCCGGTCTGAAAGAAATTCAGTAATACACAGATGGACGGTGAAAATCAAGCAGCACAACAATCCTCCAAACATGGGTCAACGAAAGCTGAGGCTTAGCTGGGCTCAACCAGAACCAGCAACATTCACTTGCTCTCCTGGTCC
Organism: Hirundichthys speculiger; assembly: GCA_018398805.1. Taxonomy (NCBI): domain Eukaryota; kingdom Metazoa; phylum Chordata; class Actinopteri; order Beloniformes; family Exocoetidae; genus Hirundichthys; species Hirundichthys speculiger. The sequence continues at coordinate 613,979 of JAGFBZ010000427.1, forward strand.
TCGCCAGGTGAAGGAGGGACCGTGTGGGTTGGATACTGTGTGATTTGAGTCTCCGAAGGGAAATGATATCTTTGCACTTTGAATTAGAATAAACATGAGATGAGAAGCTGTTGGATGGTAGATGTGGATGGGATCTCTTACGCTCACAAGCAGCATTGGCAGGTAGCATAACCGTTACCACTCCAACGGCCCACCCACGGGCCGTCAGTCCGTAATTTTCCAAAACTAGGTCATTTACACAGCTCATATGTTACGTGAGGTAGTCATGCGACATATCTTTGGAAAGCTATGATTCTTGTGATTCAATCAATGTGAACCATTTCAGGGTATAATCATAACAGCAGGTACAATCAACGTCTGTGTCACACCACAACAAACAAACAGTTGAAGCCTTATAGAAGTCGTCCAATCAAAAATATTTCCACAAAAATGGTCTGGTTACATTCACAAAGGTCCAGTTGATCCAATCCAGTAAAGTATTTAGTCCAAAATGCATTATTTTACCAGTAAATATCAACAAACAGCCGCTGCGTCATTTGAAATTATTCCCCGTCGACGTTCCAAAACTTCCGGTTATTGTTCGCTCTCACTCGCGTTTGCGTGTGATTAGATCACAGCATTCCTTCATTTCTAAAACCTGAAGGCGGTCAGCTGACCTTTAGATTGACACCTCATACGGCCATATAGCAGCTTCCCTGTCCTGTCTGCAGTCTACAACAGCCAATGAGGGCCAGCATTGAAAGAAAGTCCATGATCCCATTGTGAGGTGTAAAAACTGAGCCAGTTAAACCAGTCATGCTGATGACTGGCACATTGTATAGCCAATGAAATTCTGAAATTCTGAACACAGTGATGTGTCGCTTTCAGGGGGCGGAGACAAAGCCACAACCTGAAACTACCTGTGTAACTGCAAATTAATTACGTGCGTCAAACGTGCGTCAGTGGTCAACTTACTGTGTGGCTTGTTTGTATAAAAAATATTGCAAATAACCTGTAATTGGTTATAATTGTAAATGTGTATACATATGTGAATAGTTTGCTATGTTTGCTGTGTTGTAAAAGGTATTTATGACTTTTATCCCAGGTATGTGACCATGGTTATCCAAGTGTCCTTTTGGAGTCTCCAAATGGACATTTTTGGAAACGCCTAGACATACTCTTCCAAAAGCGTGTGTAAAATACTCATTTTTAGTGGTATTGTTATCAAATTTGAACTTGCACTAGGTAAGGCTTCATGCTGTGGTCCCTGTTGTGTTTTCCAGCTAATAAGTCACAGCTGCATTCATCTAAAGACATCACTTTACAAAAAAAAAGAATTCAGGCAGAAATAAAAAACTTATATTTTAGTGTGTTCAAACTTAGATTACTCAATGCTAGTAGCACTTACAGTGATTCTGACAGTTGGGGGGAAACTTCAGAGTGTTACCTTTCAAAAGAGACCAAAACCATCCATGTGCTGCAAATGGTTCAAGAACAGCTTTCAATTTACTTTGGGTATGCCTTGGATAGGCGTTTTAGGCTAATTTTACAGGAGTGGAAAGGGAATAAGCGAAATCCCTCGGTAGACCCGCAGCCCAGTAGTTCAGCATCTGGGGTTCACCTGGAGTGACACTGGAACCCAGAACATGCTCCTGCAGCCACAGTCCTCCCATTGTTTCCTGTCGGGGCTACGAGCTCATCCATCGGCTGCCCACCATCCCCGACCTCCCCACTTCACCTCAGCTGCGTTCGAGACCCGTCTCTGATCATCTGCTGGTCTCCAGAAAGCTCCTCATGCTGCTTCCACATGTCAACAGCCTTCCTTCGTCACGACCCGTCATCACGGCACATGTTAAAACGTTCAAGAGCATCGAGACCAGAGCGGGAAGATGTTTGAACAAATCACAGTTTAAAAAACATATAAAAGCCACAATAAAGAAAAAAACACACAAAAGCCTTATGTATGATGACCTTAACATTATACAGTGATCCCTCGCCAATTTGCACTTTAAGTTCCGCGGTTTAAGTTATTTGCGGATTTTTCCAGAAATATATAATATAATTTAAAAAATCAAGAAAAAATCGTGGAAACATCACAGGATGTTGTGCGCGTTCTCTCACAGCGAAGAAATGTTGTGAGCCAGCCTGGCCCCTTTAAGAAGGTGGCTTTATGGGTAATGGTGTGGCCTTATGGGTAATGTAGTGTGTGTGTTGTGTGGGACGGGCAGAAGAATGAAAACGGGGTTAGATGAAAAGTGTGTAGTGAGCATCAACAGCAGCCCAGCGTGTATAGATTTACATTCTCTGTTAACCGACAGGAGCCCAACAATACAACCTGTGTGATGTTACAAGTTCCTGCAGTGCCAGAATAAAGTGCTCGTTCCATGCAGAGAATGGAATGGTTAGTGGTTAGCGTGTTAGCCGCTAATTATGAGCCAAAAATAGCACAATACCAGCGGTTTCTTTACTACGGTTCAGAGACCAGAGGCTGTGAAGGAAACAGAAAGACCACAGTTGAGCCTTTGTCTTGTTTCGCTGCAGTGCCTCGATACTTTTTGGGGGTTTTTAAACATATTTTAAACACATTATTTAGGCTCGGGGGGGCTCCGGCTCCAGTTCACAGATTTTGATTTTCACGGGGGGGCACCGGTCCCCATTAACCGCGAAAAATAAGGGATCACTGTAATAGTTGTTTCACGAGCATCAGGTGCTCATCTTAATTTTTGAGACACTCTAAGAAGCTCTTTGTATCCGGTCCTGTCATGACCCTGGTGATAATTAACCTGGTTAGGGTTAGGGTTAGGGTTAGGGTTAGAGTTAGGGTTAGGGGTAGTCTAACCCTAACCCCGTTTCTGTTTCGTAACACTTACCTGTTTTTTTAACCCGATAAACGGTAAAAAGTCTCACTTTAAGTGTGATAGAAATTTGATAGCTTGACTGGAGGAACGTTACGATGACTGCTCAGTCTCCTCTTTCTTTTTTCCTCCCCCCTTCAGATTTTCGACGAGGAGTATGCGGTGCTTTATCTCGACCAGGGCGGAGCTCTGGTTGCAATAAGACACACTCCGCTTCCCATCCGACACCTGTGGTGAGTCATTACGACGGGGGGCGCCGTTTGTCACAGCGTGACTAATTCCCTCGGAGGAAGCTCCCGGTCTTAAGTTAGTCAAACAAAAGTAAATGAGTCTGTCTCGTAACCTTGAGGGAAGACGTGATTCCAGCCGAGGAGAACATCCTCCTTGACGATTGTCATTTCATTCCTGCTCTCCATGTTTGACATTTTAATGAGTCGAGCACCCGGCCTTCGGCGCTCTGCAACGAAAATGAAATGAAGTTGTTTGACAACTCTCAGGGTCATTAGCTTGGGCACACAGTGGGGGGGTGAGGGGGGGGTGGCGTGGATCTCTTGTGCAGCTAATGTTTGTTTTCTCAGGCTGAGCTTTGACGAAGGACGGCAGTGGAACAAGTACGGCTTCACCAACACGCCTCTGTTTGTGGACGGCGTCCTGGGCGAGCCCGGGGAGGAGACGCTCATCATGACGTGAGTAATCTGATTACCTCACAGAGGGATACCTGCTTCTCCTGCGGCTGAGCTGGCTCCGTTTCGGCATCCTTCACCGCCTGTTTTCTTTTTCATGTATAATAAAAAATAAAAAAAAAGAAGGGTTTCTCTCAAGGTCTAGCCGACATCAAAACTGGCTGTCTCCAGATTAAGATCACAGGAGATCAGTGCTCTAGCAGCTAGCGACAGCGTGACTGTCCATTTGAAGAGCATGAAGGAAAATGATCAAAATGATCTCAAAAAAAGAGGAAAAGGCTTGAGAAAACAGAGCAGAAACTTTTAGTTGGAGAAAGTTTTAGGTGCATGAGAAGCTGGGCAGCGCGGCGCTCCGGCGTTGGCATTTATTACTGGAGCGGCCCCCGGGCTGGAGCGCGCTCAGATGAGGCGCCGCTGCACCTCTGGGGCACGTCCGCGACGGGTTTCCATCGCCGTCCCATCAATGTTTCATGACACCTGACACGAGTGACGGAGCGACGGCGGCCCGTGGAGTCGGCTCGGCGGGAGACTGATGGAGCCCAGCTGGAGCGACGGAGGCAGAGGAGCATCCATCTGGAGGAGAAGAAGAAGAGCGCAGCTTTCAGACAAAGTTGGCAGCGTTTCAGCCGACACACACACACATTCAGGCATTAGTTTCTATAAGACCATCATGCACCACTGTCTTATCAATTTGTGTTAATTTTCCAGTAAGTGCCTGTCACGGTCGGGTTCCTCCCGTTGTAATTGACAAATTGTGATAAATATGTTGTGGAGTGACTGGTGGGGGGGGCGGTATTTATTTGGTTAGTCTCATAAGCCTGGATTGTTTCAGATTAGTGAAAACTATTTATTTTGATTAAGTGTCAAGAGTAAAGAACTTGATTCAAATTGAGTAAAATATTACAGATTTTATTTGATGTTACTTGTTTATTTTGTAGATAAGGTTCAAATATCTCCATATTAATTTAGAGACTCATTCTACCCCTTTTTTGTGTTTTAACATGGCGTCTGTGACATGTTTTGGTCACAACAGCTCACTTTCTCAGTCACCTCTTCACAGCTCTGCTCACAGCAGCCGACCACTGCCAGGAGCTCCTGGAGCAGTCAGCTGCTGACTGCTGGCGGTGGCCGACTGCTGGCGGTCGCCGGTTGCTGGCGGTCGCCGGTTGCTGGCGGTCGCAGGCTGCTGGTGGTCGCTGGCTGCTGGCGGTCGCTGGTTGCTGGCGGTCGCTGGCTGCTGGCGGTCGCCGGTTGCTGGCGGTCGCCGGTTGCTGGTGGTCGCTGGCTGCTGGCGGTCGCTGGTTGCTGGCGGTCGCTGGCTGCTGGCGGTCGCCGGTTGCTGGTGGACGCTGGTTGCTGGCTGTCGCTGGTTGCTGGAGGTCGCTGGCTGCTGGCGGTCGCTGGTCGCTGGAGGTCGCTGGCTGCTGGCGGTCGCCGGTTGCTGGCGGTCGCTGGCTGGTGGCGGTCGCCGGCTGCTGGAGGTCGCTGGTTGCTGGCTGTCGCTGGTTGCTGGAGGTCGCTGGCTGCTGGCGGTCGCTGGTTGCTGGCGGTCGCAGGTTGCTGGCGGTCGCTGCTGCTGGCTGCTGGTGGACACTGGTTGCTGGCGGTCGCGGTTGTGGCGGTCGCGGTGCCGGCCGGTTGCTGGTGGTCGTGGTGCTGGTGGTCGCTGGCTGCTGGTGGTCGCTGGCTGCTGGTGGTCGCTGGTTGCTGGCGGTCGCTGGCTGCTGGTGGTCGCTGGCTGCTGGTGGTCGCTGGCTGCTGGCGGTCGCTGGTGCTGGTCGTCGCTGGGCTGTCGTCGCCGGCTGCTGGAGGTCGCCGGCTGCTGGAGGCGATGGTTGCTGGCTGTCGCTGGTTGCTGGCGGGCTGCTGGCGGCTGGTTGCTGGCTGGTGGTGCTGGCTGATGGTGGTCGCGGTGCTGGCGGTGCTGCTGGCGGGCTGGCGCTGGCGCTGGTCGGCTGGTTGCTGGCGGTCGCTGGCTGCTGCTGGCGGTGGCTGCTGGAGGTCGCTGGGCTGGCGGTCGCTGGCTGTGGGGTCGCTGGCTGCTGGCGGTCGCTGGTGGCTGGCGTCGCTGGCTGCTGGGTCGTGCGGTGGCTGCTGGAGGTCGCGGTGTGGCTGTCGCCGGCTGGTGCTGGCGGTCGCGGTTGCTGGCGGTCGCTGGTTGATGGAGGTCGCGGCTGCTGGCGGTCGCTGGTTGCTGGCGGTCGTGGTGCTGGCGGTGGCTGTGGCTGGTTGCTGCGCGGTGGCGGTCTGGGCTGGCGGCTGCTGGCGGTCGCTGGCTGCTGGCGGTCGCTGGCTGCTGGCGGTCGCTGGCTGCTGGCGGTCGCCGGCTGCTGGCGGTCGCTGGCTGCTGGAGGTCGCTGGCTGCTGGCGGTCGCTGGCTGCTGGGGGTCTATTTGGGATTCCAACAGGAAGCTGTCCTGTTGGATCTATTTGGGATTCGTTACGGCCTCGGAGAGCTGTCAGTCTTTGAAAAGATGGGTTAATACAATGCATCTCCTTTAAAAACGAGGCACAGATTTCCTGAAACATTTACCGAACATGAGAAAAAGGAGCCTTTTTTTATTCGGGACAAATTCAGCTGCAGATCAATATGCGTTTGAAGCTGTAGTGAACGTTTTTGAAGCCACAGGCATGATTATGAGACTGACATGGAAATGCTGCAGGGCGAGCGTTCATGTAAATGTTTGAACGTGTGGCTCAGTGGAGCTCCAAGCATCAGCTTAGTGTAGAGTGTAGGATGTTTCTATGTTTTTATGTAATAAACTCTGCCACCTCCATCTTGAGACACCGCGGTCTCAGGTGCGTCTTGCCTCGTAACGAGCAGCGGCTTGCTTGGCTGTTTTGCAGGATCTTCGGCCACGTCAGCCATCGCTCTGAGTGGCAGCTGGTGAAAATCGACTTCAGGTCCATCTTTAACAGGAGGTGCACGGAGGCCGATTATCAGACGTGGCACCTGCACGACCAGGTAGGATTTGGCTGCCTGCCGATCTGAGGGTCAGAGACCATAACACGGACCAGAATGCACCTCTGTATTTTACTGTAGAAAATTGACGAAGCCTGGAATATTATGGGTTGTTTTTGATGAATTGGTTGAAGTGTTTGATTTATTCGTTTCAGTCTGGGGTCCAATAAATCAGTTAAACTGCGCCTGTTCAACACAAAGAGCTTAAAATGCAACACAAAAAAAGAAACCTTCTACCACCAGAGTACATCAGGAAAATTTAGTCATAAAGTAACTTAAGGGCCACTTGGCACAAATGTGAATGAATGATTCCATGGTGGCCCGAGAAAAAAATTAACCACATGTAAAGCCAACTGACCAGTAGGGGGCGATATGTTGAGAAAATGGATATGTTGTGTCTAGGGCTGGGCAAGTTAGCGCGTTATTATCGCGTTATCGCATTAATTTATTAACGCCATTTATGTAATCGCGCGTTAATGCATGTTGCTCACATGCTTATGTTTTGAAAAGTCTGTTACTGGCTGCTGCAGAACCAGAAAACAGTAAACATAAGAAAAAAACCTTAAACAAACATGAAGAACGGTAAAAATCCGTGAACTTTATAGTTCAGGTAGCAACTCAGGTAGCAATATTAACAATTCTGTCTGAAAAACAATTCTGAACTGCAACTAAACCTTCTCATCATTCCTCCATGTTCCATCAGATCTGCTCCATGTGTTCACTGTCCTGCTGTTCTCTAGCTGGTTACTGCAGTGCGGCTCCATCTAGTGGCACAGATGTGTAATGACAACAGAAAGTCTGTTCCTCGATTATAAAACAAATTCAGTTCTGTTGCCCGTTTTTTAATTTCATCAGTTTCAAAACGTGATATAATGTCACTGTTTTTTTTTGTTTTTTTTTTTTGATTGACAATTGAAAATGGAAAGAATGATTGATACACGGATTGGTAAAGTTACTGAACTTTAACATGGACATTTTCATTTTAAAGTTCTCCCAGACGGAGGATTCAACAGAAACAAGGTTATTTGTAACAACTGACAAGTTGAACTCCCCGTTAAAAGTTTCTGCTGTTACCTCAGAAATGACCTGTTTTAATGTTCTGATTGTGCTGAGATACAATCATTTTGTTGGATTTTGTTTGTAGACTTTTTTTTTATTCTTTATAAAAACAGGATGACATTAATGTCCTGGCAGTGGCAATAAGCTTTATTTTATTTTACATTTTCTAAGATGAGATTTACACTAAATATGTGTTACTGACAAGTGCTGATGTTAAAAGTGTTTGAACAACAAATGTTATGACACTTTAGTTCATATGGCAGCAAAAACATCTAAATAAAAGTGACCTTTACACTACTTTTGAATTGATTATTTGATTTTGGGCGTACAATGCGATTAGTTTTGATTAATCGGGGAAATAATGCGATTAATCGTGATTAAAAATGTAATCATTGGCCAGCCCTAGTTGTGTCATATCGGTTGAATCAAACCCGCCTGCTGTCACCACTTCTGCTCCTGACAGTTTTTGGACCGGAGGCAGGACAGACTGGTCTGAGGGGTCAGGAGCCAATCAGACTTGTGGGCATGGCCCGCAAGATCATGTGGCAGTAGAGCAATTTTTGGTGAAGTTGAATCCACAGGGGGGCGCTACGAGTCACCCTCCATATCCAGTGAACTGAGTGAGATCAAAGCTGATGCAGAGCTTCAGATGTTCACAGCCAAAGTACCAGATGGTTGACGCCGTTGGATGCAGCGGATCTTCTCGATCCTGAAGACTTCCTCCTCCATTCAGCGAGCAGTGTTGACTGTCGAGTGTCTCTGTTGGACGGACACTGGACACGGGATGACAGTAAATCCCATCAGGGAGACGAGAGCGTGAGCGGCATGTGGCTGTTTGAGACTGGAAAATGTTCATCCTCCTCCTCTAAAAGTAAAGATGACGTTCCCCCACCTCTGCTCCCGCCATGGTGGGCGAAGTTAGGGGCCCCCCTGACCCCTGACCCCTCAGGTCCTTGAACGAGCTTCCAGCTGACCTTTTAGGTGTTCAGCCAGAGAGCTTTTGTTCTTCATAAACGCCTCCGAGGTTCAGACGCAGTGGTCCAGCGTGGTCAGCGTGAGTGATTAGTCTGTGTTTAAACTCTCCCAGTTTATGGACGTGCCTCATCCCCGTCCATAAACAAAAGGGTCCTAAAGAGGATTAAGGGTTTTGCTTAATGAGCTGTTATCACCAGTTGCTTTCAGCCCAGCTCCAGGGCTGGAAATTTGACAAGCACCTCCTCTGACTCTGATTTGTGCAGCCCTCCCCCTCCTCCCCCCGCCGCCGCGGCCTCCCGCGTGCTTTGAAACGCTGCCCCCCGAACCTGGCCGGCCCCGCCGCCAGAGAAGCCTTTATTCACAGCTCGCTGGTGTAATTGCTCGGACAGCCATGTGCTCAGAGCGGGCTGATGATCAGAACGTGCAGCGTGGAGGATGACAAGGGCCCGAGCCAATTACGGGGCTAAAGCGGCTAAACGAGGCGCCGCGGCGGTCGGCCGCGAAAATACGCAGCAGCTCCAAAAGGAGGATGTTGTTTAGCATTTGGGGATAACGAAGGAAGCTTCAGGTTTTCAGAGTCAGCGGCGGACGGCCTGCTTGTGGATGCAGATGTCTCCGGTGTCTCACTGCTGACACCTAATGGACAGAGGAGGAACGTCCTGGCAGTAAGACAGTAAAACATGAAGGACCTTGCTGCTGAGCTCTGCTCATGGGTTTGACTGGACTGCTGCTTCATTCAGTCCAGGTCACGGTGACTCTAAACGATTTAAATCCATTCAGCTGGAGCTCTTTTCCTTCGTTCTTCCATCCTGGAGGGTTTGTCCGTTCAGACTGACTGCTGGGGGGTTTGGAGCTTTGAGGGCATCTGTAAATCACTGCTGGGGGTCGTTTTGAGCCTTTCGTCGACCTGGTTCTGGAGATTCAGAGCCGCATTGTAGGTGTTTGACAGGTGAATATCCGAGTCCCTCTGTCCCACGTGTTTCATCTGTCCAGAATATGGACGTTATTGTGCTCAGAAGGGTTTCCCTTACCCTGGAGATGCAGGTCTGGACCTGATGGGCTGCTCTCCGGTTGGTTTGTGGAGCTGCTGTTCAGTTTTTCTGATGCAAAGGTCTGCGTCTGCAGCGCTGCTCAGTTCCTCTCTGGGTGTCCTGTCCTTCAGGGGAGCCAGTTTGTGTCTGAGGGCGCCATGCAGGGAATGACATGGTCTTTGCACCTCTTCTGTTTCATCAGGCACACTTGCACGACTGCTCATCGATGAGATCGGCCAGTCAGATGGCTGCAATGACAGAGTCCGAGAACTGACAGACAGATAGAAAACAGCCAGTGAACGGGAAAATCGCCTTGTTGGTGCTGAAGAGAATGACCGGACTGGTTCAAGGTGACGGTTAACCTTTCACGACCGAGGCGTGCAGAAGAACATCACCGATAGATGAACATGTCCCAATGAGGTTTTTTGGTTTTTTTTGTGTCATACAGATCAGCTCAGTTGTAGTAAAAAGATCCCTCTGGTCCACCTCCTGTCAGCTCAGACCAGGAAACTAGGCTATAATTCACACAGGCTCACAGAAACTGGACTACAGAAGATTGCTGCCTTGTGAGGTGGGCTTTTAATCACCACTTCATGGTCTTTCATAACTGGATTTTGGCTCCACCCATTTAGAGTTAGGGACACAAAGGAGCGACACCTGTTAGTCCAGTTTTAGTTTCTCTCCACTGTCGCCTCGTGCTTGCTCAGGCTGAGGGGCTACACCAAAGTCAAGGCCTGACGCAGAATGTTGGGTTCCTCAGCTGGTTCCTAACTGGAATGACTGGTTCAACCCTGGGTCTAACCCTAACCCTAACCCTAACCCTAACCCCGCAGCACTGACGAACGCGCCGTTTGTCATGTCCATTTATATTCCTCTGACACCTGGTCTGCAGGGCGAGCCGTGCCTCATGGGAGTGAAGAGGATCTACCGGAAGCTGAAGCCCACGTCCAGGTGCGTCATGGGGAAGACGTACTCGGTGACGATGACGTCGGGCCCCTGCGACTGCACGGAGGCCGACTTTGAGTGGTTCGTACCCATTATTTTCCTTCCTTTTCTGGTAGCTAAAGGATTTAACAGAGCGAGATCCAGTGTGCGCACGTTCAAGATGACGGTGTTATCAGATAGTCATGAGATCTGATGAGGCTTCAACACATTTTCGTGCCATTATAAAAAAAACATACAGGCCAACTGTTAGTCATTAACCCTTTAAGTCGCAATATTGCGACAAGCAACATTGCTGAATAAAACAGGCTGTATCTATAAATGTGAAGCCGAATCTTGTTATTACTTTTCACCAGGAGATGGCGGATATGTGTGCCTGTAATCTGAGAACCATTTTTGGTGGTGGCGCTGTTCAAAGTTTGAGCATAAAATGAGTTTGAAAAACACCCTCCAGCACAGAGACGCACTTTTCACGCGCAGCAGTGGTAGAAATGCTGAGTGTAACCAGAGCAGAGCAGAGCGAAAGAGTGTTTTTTCATTTACTCACGATGTCAAGATGTCGGTTTACCATCAACAAAGTACCTTGCATCAGGTTCTGGCTAACTCCGATTCCGAGGAGGAAGACATTCAGTTGTCCAGTGAAGCAGAAACTGACGTTAGTAGTGACGGCAAGTCAGCGCGCCATCGTCCACAATCAGCACATCGTATATCGGATGCTTCACCTCAGTGTGGTCGGGGTGGAAGCATTCTGCGATCGCCAAGCAGGTCGAGATGTCAGGGGAGGCTCATAACACCGCAAATATGGAAAAATGTAGCGGGGATGAAAACAACCACGGTTGTTCTGGCAACGCGGGAGAAGCCCCGGGGACAAAACACACCACTAATGGCACACCGGAAATCACGGTGGTGATGGTGGTGGCTGAGAGTTCTTGAGAGAAGAGGAAGAGTATCGAAAGTGGAGCCTAAATTTTGATGAGCCTGTTGGTTTTTGCGAAAACGATCTGACAAACTCTGAGCCCATTGATTTCATCACTTTTCCAAATGATGAATTCTGGAGCCTCATCACCAATCAAACAGACAGATATGGCCACCAGTTCTTTGAAAGGGAAATATCGAAACCAAACTCCAGATTTCATGATTTTATGATATGATTGTCCCTAAAATGAAAGCTTTCATTGTGCATGGGGCTTGGACCTGCCAGGTTTGGGCAGGTGATGTCACAATAATCAAATTAGATGACAAATCTACTTCCATTCCAAATGTTGGTTCATACTGATGATATTTCTCATTTACAGTGTGCCTTTATCTCAATCCACTTTAAAGTTATAGCCTTTTGTAACCTTGATATCAAAATTGAACATTTTCCAATATGGCCGCCACCTTGTTACATCATAATATGCAAATTATATGAATAATTTCACTCCCATCACAGACTTTGAGTCATACTTAACAATTTTCTCATTGACAGTATACCTTTATCTCAAACTGCTTTCAAGTTATAGCCTTTTGAAATCTTGATGTCAAAATTGTATATTTTCTTGGAAAAAACTCTAAATATCTCAACCACGGCTGTGAGAAGTGTTTTCAAGTGCCTTACCACTGATGGCCACTAGGTGCTTCCAGAGGTTCCCGTTCATAAAGCTTCAACTCGTGTCAAACAGCCCGCCAGTATTATTACTGCGGGTTCACATGTAAGTGTTGGAGGCGTCTGGCCGAACTGAATTGTGGGTACAGTGCTCTCTGTGCTTCTGAGTGTTTTTTCTAGGCGTTCTGTGACCCACCACGCCCTCCATACTTTTATTTATAACTCAGCCGACTGAGTTCCTCTTTAGATCTGTGAGGTTGCAGTTTGAACCTTATCATCCCTTCCACTACTGCTGGCTTGATTCCCAACAGCAGGTTGAAGCTGCGCTGAATTTTAAACGCTGTTGCAGGACTGAGTCCAGATCTAACAGCTGTGCCACCTGATTAAACAGGAACAGATCCTCACGCTGAGCACCACCAGTCCCACTAATAGGACGAACACTGAGCACCACCAGTCCCGCTAACAGGACAAACACTGAGCACCACCAGTCCCGCTAACAGGGCAAACACTGAGCACCACCAGTCCCGCTAACAGGGCAAACACTGAGCACCACCAGTCCCGCTAACAGGGCAAACACTGAGCACCACCAGTCCCGCTAACAGGACAAATGCTGAGCACCACCAGTCCCGCTAACAGGGCAAACACTGAGCACCACCAGTCCCGCTAACAGGGCAAACACTGAGCACCACCAGTCCCGCTAACAAGACAAACACTGAGCACCACCAGTCCCGCTAACAGGGCAAACACTGAGCACCACCAGTCCCGCTAACAGGACAAACACTGAGCACCACCAGTCAAGCTAACAGGACAAACACTGAGCACCACCAGTCCCGCTAACAGGACAAACACTGAGCACCACCAGTCCCACTAACAAGACAAACACTGAGCACCACCAGTCCCGCTAACAGGACGAACACTGAGCACCACCAGTCCCGCTAACAGGGCAAACACTGAGCACCACCAGTCCCACTAACAAGACAAACACTGAGCACCACCAGTCCCGCTAACAGGACGAACACTGAGCACCACCAGTCCCGCTAACAGGACGAACACTGAGCACCACCAGTCCCACTAACAAGACAAACACTGAGCACCACCAGTCCCGCTAACAGGACGAACACTGAGCACCACCAGTCCCGCTAACAGGACGAACACTGAGCACCACCAGTCCCGCTAACAGGGCAAACACTGAGCACCACCAGTCCCGCTAACAAGACAAACACTGAGCACCACCAGTCCCGCTAACAAGACAAACACTGAGCACAGTCCCGCTAACAAGACAAAAATGAGCACCACCAGTCCCGCTAACAAGACAAACACTGAGCACCACCAGTCCCGCTAACAAGACAAACACTGAGCACCACCAGTCCCACTAACAGGGCGAACACTGAGCACCACAAGTCCAGCTAACAAGACAAACACTGAGCACCACCAGTCCCGCTAACAAGACAAACACTGAGCACCACCAGTCCCGCTAACAAGACAAACACTGAGCACCACCAGTCCGCAAAACACTGAGCACCACAGTCCCTAAGACAAACACTGAGCACCACCAGTCCCGCTAACAAGACAAACACTGAGCACCACCAGTCCCGCTAACAAGACAAACACTGAGCACCACCAGTCCCACTAACAGGACAAACACTGAGCACCACCAGTCCCGCTAACAAGACAAACACTGAGCACCACCAGTCCCACTAACAGGACGAACACTGAGCACCACCAATCCCGCTAACAAGACAAACACTGAGCACCACCAGTCCCGCTAACAGGACGAACGCTGAGCACCACCAGTCCCGCTAACAGGACAGAGAAGCAACGATATACCGTGTTTTTATAGCACGTTGTTGGTTGGCTGGAATACAAGAATCTGAAACTGAAAGTTGGGGTGCAGCTGCTCCTCCAGAGATGACGTCTCCCTCTAAAACTCCCGTAAAACCTTCAGAGTGGTTCACATGTCTGCAGCTTCAGGGCTGAGAGCAGCTGTGAGATGTTGAAGCCTGTTCTCACCTACAGTTTAAGAGTCTTGTCAGACTATTAAAACTCTTTTATGGGAACAAAAATACCTACGCAGCATTTGAAAATTAGCAGAGTCTGCATTCGGAGACTCTTCTCCACTTTTCTGCTATGAAAACGCTGCACATTCTGCACATTCTGCACACCCACATATGACACGTCCCTGCATAGGACATGTCCCTGCATAGGACATGTCCCTGTCCCCTCAGCTGTAAACTGTTCCTGCTGATACCAATGTCAAAAAACTACAAAAACAGTCTTCAGGACCGTTTCTCTCCCAGGGATGAACGTGTATGTACACATTTCAAAGATCTCCACCACCACCTCCATCTCCACAACCTCCACGTCCATCTCCACCAACACCACCTCCTCCACCTTCATCTCCACCACCACCACCACCGCCTCCTCCACCTTCATCTCCACCAACACCACCTCCTCCACCTTCATCTCCAACACCACCACCACCGCCTCCTCCACCTTCATCTCCACCAACACTACAACCGCCTCCTCCACCTTCATCTCCACCAACACCACCACCACCTCCTTCATCTCCTCCACCAACACCACCTCCACGTCCATCTCCACCACCATCACCACCACCTCCATCAACACCATCACTACCATATCCACCAACACCACCACCACCACCTCCTTCATCTCCTCCACCAACACCACCACCACCTCCACATCCATCTCCACCACCACCACCTCCACCAACACCACCTCCTCCACCTCCATCATCACCTCCATCTCCACCAGCACCACCACCACCTCCATCTCCACCACCACCACCACCACCTCCATCTCCACCATCACCACCTCCACCTCAGCCCTGGAACACTTCACTGAAAATGTGAAAAGACGATTGGGGAACACGTGACAGCGGTCGCCATCTCGTTGACGTGGAAGTAGTGGGACGCTCGTTCACTACGTTTTCTAGCAAAAAGAGAACGCCATTCTGTCTTCATCGCACGTGGAACAGCGTGCACATCACTCTCGTTTAAAGAGGAGTCGTTTCTGCTGACGGACCGTTTTCATCAATCTTACGCCAAAAAGTAGTGAGTCTGTGAGAGCTGTGAGTTTACCAAAAAAAAAGTTCACATGACGACAGAAACGTGCATTTTCACAAAAACAGCAAAAAGTTGGGACTATTTTACTTAAAATCAACAGTTGTAAATTTCACGACTTTTTTACTTTTACCAAAAAGCTACAATTTTATGAAAATATTTGTGATTTTAGGATGTGAAGTCATAGTTTTATGTTTTACACAAAAAAAGAAGCAACTTTGTTTAAATTTGTGACTTTACTCCAAAATGCTGTGATTACAGGACGGGAAGTTGCAGATGTACGAAATTTCAAATTTTATGACATAAAGTCATAATTTTTTCAAAAAGTCACAATTTTGTAAAATTTCAGTAACATTCATCCGCTGGTTTTCGAGCTTCTTTGCTCTGAACTCTCCTGCAACGTCGGTCCATCCTCTCGGCTCAGAGCTTCACCACTTGTTGGTGGAGGAAATGAGTTACAGTGAGGGATGAAGAGATAAGACATCAGCAGGATAACATCCTGCAGACTTCAGTTGCACAGCAGGTCTCTGGGACTTCTGCTGCCTCCGGATGGAAACCAGTGAAATGTTGGAGCGTGTCTCTGTGTGAGAGAGAGACAGCCAAACGCGTTTTTCATTCTCAGCCGTTCTATCGATTCCACCTTAATGTGCGCCATCGTTCACCGTTTGAAGGACAAAGTGTTCAGAGGGAAAATGATCATTCACAGCTGCTTTTGTAGCAGTGGCTTTTAATGTCACAAGGATGTTTTCCTGCACCCAGATGAAAACGGCCTTCTTTGAACTTTCAGCAGTGTTAATGTTTTTCTTTTTATTATTTCTTTGTCTTCGCGCATCGACCCCACGTCTGCAGGTCTTGCAGCGAGGCAGCTCTGGTAATAAGCTCTATCAGAAGCATAAATCACTGAGCCTAATAGCTTTCATTAACAATCACAACATTTTTGCGTTTGTGTGCATGTCAGACTAATTGCGGTAATTTGTCCCTATCACTTTGGAGACGCAGCGCTGCTCTGCCTTTTAATTTGGAGCACAAGCGACGTGTGAGCTGTGTTTAAAATGCACCACAAAGAAACTTTCTGAGCTCAGTGCTGAAACTTTATTTCCTCGTAAGTGTCATCAATCATCTCAGAAGTATGTGCCATACAGGTAATAGTTTGATTTTCAGACTGTAATTATCCATCATGCTGTTTCTCCTGATGGTTTCCGTGTCGTCTGCTTGTGTCGTCACAGCGATTATGGCTACGAGAGGCGGACCGACGGCAAGTGCAGCCCGGCCTTTTGGTTCCATCCGTCATCCATATCCAGGAGTTGCACCACAGGGATGACCTTCCTCAACAGCACCGGGTAAACACGCCTCCCCACCAGCACACAGTCGGCCAACGGCGTGCGCTCATCAGCTCCCCTCGGGACTGAAAATAAACAGGCTGGACAGCAAGTAAAAATCAGTAGAAATAAAATCATATTGTCAAGATAATTAAAATATATGAGGGAAAAATATGAAGCTGAACTAAATTGAATAATTATTACAGCCCGGGGAAGATTTTTATTGATGTAATATCAATAGCAATCAGAAAGCAGGAAGTGTAGCGGACTGAGGTGTGTTTGAAATCTTCAAAGCTCCGAATAAATGCGTTGGGG
This sequence comes from Hirundichthys speculiger, assembly GCA_018398805.1. NCBI lineage: Eukaryota > Metazoa > Chordata > Actinopteri > Beloniformes > Exocoetidae > Hirundichthys > Hirundichthys speculiger. The sequence goes on from JAGFBZ010000427.1 coordinate 630,767, forward strand.
TGTTGTGTTTGTTGCCTGGCAACAACCGGGTTAATAATGTAATGTACAGCATCCCTAGGTTACATGGACGGGAAGTCAGGGCCAGTGGTTCGATATCTGGGTGTAGAGACGTTCCTTCACAGTAGACATTCATCCCACCACCACCCCCTACCGAGTTGGATAGGTGACACAGGAAGGTAACATGGACGGGAAGTCATGGCTAGTGGTTCGATATCTGGGTGTCGAGACGTTCCTTCACAGTAGACTTTCATCCCACCACCACCCCCTACCGAGTTGGATAGGTGACACAGGAAGGTAACATGGACGGGAAGTCATGGCCTAGTGGTTCGATATCTGGGTGTCGAGACGTTCCTTCACAGTAGACTTTCATCCCACCACCACCCCCTAGCGAGTTGGATAGGTGACACAGGAAGGTAACATGGACGGGAAGTCACGGCCAGTGGTTCGATATCTGGGTGTAGAGACGTTCCTTCACAGTAGACTTTCGTCCCACCACCACCCCCTACCGAGTTGGATAGGTGACACAGGAAGGTAACATGGACGGGAAGTCACGGCCAGTGGTTCGATATCTGGGTGTAGAGACGTTCCTTCACAGTAGACTTTCGTCCCACCACCACCCCCTACCGAGTTGGATAGGTGACACAGGAAGGTAACATGGACGGGAAGTCACGGCCAGTGGTTCGATATCTGGGTGTAGAGACGTTCCTTCACAGTAGACTTTCATCCCACCACCACCCCCTACCGAGTTGGATAGGTGACACAGCAAGGTAACATGGACGGGAAGTCAGGGCCAGCGGGTGTCTGGGTGTAGAGACGTTCCTTCACAGTAGACTTTCGTCCCATCACCACCCCCTACCGAGTTGGATAGGTGACACAGGAAGGTAACATGGACGGGAAGTCACGGCTAGTGGTTCGATATCTGGGTGTAGAGACGTTCCTTCACAGTAGACTTTCGTCCCACCAGAATAAGTAAGAGATAATGGACGGGTGGATGCATGAAAGCAGTGCTGTCTGAGTTTCGGTGCTCCCCCTCTGAACGCATTTTCATCAACCAATATTTTCCATTTTGGGTTCAAAATAAAATAAAAACAGTCACTGAAAAAGAGCACGTTTTTTCTGAGATCTAAAAATCAGCGTTAAATCTGAAATTGACTGAGCAAGCGTGAATGTAGCCCGGCGCTTCAGCGCTAAGCAGCATTTCTACGGGAAGATTAATGAGTCGGTCTGAACGAGCCTCGACCGTGCGCTCGTTTCAGAAATGTCGATGCTCTCTTCACGTTTTCGATTCCTTGTCAAAAAGCATCCTGTTTACGTTCCCGCCGCCCTGGAAACACGGCTCTTGATGCTCAGAACACGGAAAGCTGAAAGCGTTTCAATTTGACCGTCTGTGTTTTTCTGACCTCTGAGGAGAATCTAAATGAGGGACGGTTCTGCAGCCTTCTGAGCAGGGCTTCATAAACATGAGCGTCGGTGCTGAATAATACATGAAGCTCTGGTTTTTTCCACACATGCAGCCGTGTTGTGTTTGCTCCGCCCTCAGCTACAGGAAAGTGGTCTCCAACAACTGCACGGCCGGAGTGAGCGGCGAGTACATGGCCCAGCGGCTGCAGTGCCCCGTCCTGGCTCCCAGAGGCCTCCAGCTGGTCACCAGTGAGGGCTCGCTGACCGCCACGCTGGGCGCCAACGTCACCTTCCTCGTTTTCTTGGAGGAGGTGAGTCGTTTCCTGTCACTCAGACTCTGCTGTTCAGAAGGTTACTGGAGGAATAGCCCCGGCTTCACCACCATAATGTTTTTGGGCTGGACCAAGAACATTATGCTGAGCTGCAAACATATCCTCCTGCTCACCATCCAGTTTTTGCATCTGCACCGTGACACTCACAGTGTTTCTGATGTGAAGATGTTGAGAGTTTCTGTTCAGTTCTCAAACTGCTTTCACATCGTGACCTTCTTCCACTGAGCTGCACCTTCATGACCAAGGACTCCACTCAGATCCTTCTTTTTCATGTGGTAACTGATTAAATCCTCCTTTCAAATAGCTTCACACTCATTCATCACACAGAATGTCACATTCATTACCAAGGATGCAAATTTTACTGGATGCAAAAAGAAAAGAGAGAGAAAAGTTGCACAAAGCTTCTGTTCTGTGTTCACATGAAAAAATAAAAATATGTGAACCCTCGGACATCTCTCGAAAGGTTTCTGAAGAGCTGATTCTGGACAGCTGACTTCACTAGGGCTGTAGCGATACACTAATCTCATGATATGATACACGATATTCAGCTCACAATACGATATATATATCAATATTCATCTTACAATACATTTACATCATTTTCCGAAAGATTTTAAAGGGACAAAGTGATTTTGGTGACATCTTGTGAGTGTTCCAATGACTTTGTTTGAATTAATTGAACTGAAAGCATCAATTACACATTATATGGCTGACAGGCAGCTTGAAAATGCTGGACAAAATGAATAAAAGATGTGTTGAGAAAAATAGTTTCACTTATTTAAACAGTGCAAATTGTTGCTTGAAAGCTTTTAAAGGTGGGACACGGGGGTTTTGAAAGAAGCTTAGAATATCGATACCCTGCGGCTGAAAAATTGATACTCTCTGGGGAAATAAAATATCGATATCAGAATCAGAATCAGAATGGCCTTTATTGTCCTTATACATCAATGTACAACGAAATTGGAGAGCTTCTCCCATGTCAATGCAAAAAAAAAGGAAAAAGATATTAAACAAAAACAAACAAAGAGTCTCATATATACATATGTACAATAAAAAGGGTGAGCGGTGCAATGTAGAGTGTACAGGGTGTAAATGTTAAAATATTTCCAGCTATGTACAGTATAAATACAAGTATAAATGTAAATAATTTATTGCACGGTGTGATATATATCGCAGAATCAATAAAATCGCTCAACTCTAAACTCCACCCAACAAGACTGTTGACCAATGACAGCACTGACTCTCGTCACATGACATGTTTGAGGCGTTTGGGTGACGGTGAAAACAGCATCATCTGAACATGAATCAAACTAAATTAAAAATGACGTAATGTGTGTGAAAAGGACCATTGGTCAGTTTGTTCTCAGATACTTCCTGCCAAGCAGAACCGGTCCATCAGCACCGGTAATAAAACAACCCTCAGAAAGATCCTCAGAACAGCGCTAATCACTAAGCAGCTAAAATAATGGACCGCTGACATCATCAGTCGTTAGACACGCCCCTAATTCCACGCGCATCTGTGGCTGTGTTTTCTTGTATTTTGATGCCTCGTCAGGACTCAATCCTGACTGACTGCTGGATCCTCCAGATGTGAGTCTTTGCTCCAGATTTCTTAGGTGACTTGATGAAGGCCCAGTTTAGGGATCCACAACAGAAGTGGGTTAGTTTCCTCTCCTTCACCCTCTGGTAACTTATTCCAGGACCGAGGGCCTTTTTGAGGGGCCCTTTCTTTGGTTCTTTGGCTCAGGAATTAGTTCTCCAGCAGTGATGACCTTAGTAGGAGAGCAGTTCTGAGTGCTGAACGGTCTCAGTGGGCGTCGACTCCTGATAACGGACAGATACTGTCTGATCACATCTAGGGGCTCGTTGTCTTTGCTGTCTGTGAGGAACGCCACGTCTTTCTCTTACGCCAGGTTCCCTGAAACTGTCTGTCCCACGCAGGGCGACGGAGCGAGGACGAGCGTCACCGTGGACTTCGGAGACGGCCACGCCGTGACCTACTCCAATGTGAGCTCCATCGAGGACGGCATCAAACACGTCTACAAGGCCGTGGGAATCTACCGGGTCACTGCGGCGGTGGAGAACAGCCTGGGCTCAGAGACCGCCACGCTCTACCTCCACGTGACATGTGAGAAACTAGGAAAAGCCATGTTCGTGAATGTGAATGAATGTGCTGAAGTTAGTACCCCCTTGTGTTCTTTTCTTTGATAATTAAAATTCACCTTTAGCAGCAATAACATCGAGTCACTTCCTGCATGACTTTGTTGGTCCTTGATTGATTGTGTTGTGTTTTGTGACACGGGGTGAATTCCAATTCCTCCCTTAACCCTCAATCTCAATTTCAACCCTCAAAAATGCGCACACTCCCGCTAAGTGTCCTGATTCTAAGAACGTCAAATTGAGGGAAAGGTTTGAGGGCGATACAGCCCTCAAACCTTTCCCTCAATTTGGTGGTGATTCTCCGGCACCACCCTTGGTAGTAAGGGCTACCCAGAAGGCACTGGGATAATTTAGCCAAGACATCTTCGAAAAGGTTGGCGACAAAAAAAGCTAGCTACAAATGTAAGTATCTTTGTAGTTCTTAAAGATATAAATGTTACGAAAACATCTTATTGTCTTTGTTTGAGACTTTTTTCATGGATTAACATCGTTGTTGCGTAACATTTATTTTTTTACTTTACGATGTTTGCTGCCGGCCTGGGACCACCGGGACCACCAGGACCACCGGTACACCTTGTTGTGTAGTGACAGAGCCACGATGTTTGGTCTCCAAACATGGTGCTGGACATCACGGTCAAACCGTCTGGTCCATAGGACATTGTTCCAGAAGGCCTTCTCCTGACATCCCGTCCAAACAAGCCATGTGTGTTCACTGGTTTTTAGTTGTACCGTCGGGAGCGTCAACTTTAACATCCTCAGTGACGTGTGCTCACTTCCACTCCTAAGAAGATGGGCGACTGTAGAACTGGAGAATATTGGACTTCATCTTGTCTGGGGATGGCGTAACCCTAACCCTAACCATAACCATAACCCTAACCATGACCCTAACCCTCTGAGATTGCTGCTTATGTCTGTCCCTCTTGGCGCCTGAATGCCTGAGATTGGTAAAGTGCCAAGACATCTACTTTCCTAGATGATCATCTCATCAGGTGCTGATGATCAGCAGCACCTGGCTGCAGCTCGCTTTCATAAATCCTATAGAAGCAGTAAAGGGCTACTTGTTATTCCCAGCATGATTTTTTTTTTTTCTTTTTGGCTTCAATTTTGTAAAATAAATGGTGGGACAGTGAATTAAACGGTGGATTTGACAAATACTAAGGGCCTCTGCAATCACATGGCGTGTTATCTGTATCTTTCGTCTACCTGAAGAGCTTCTTCAAACGGTGACTCATTAGCAAAGACCTCCGTCGGTCTGGACTCCTGCAGCGGGATTTCCAGCTAAGTCCTGGACCGGTTCAGTCGCCAGGGTTCTGACCCATACTGGGCGCTCACAGCAGCTCCGCCAGTGTTGCCAGGTGGGAAATGTAGGATTATCGTACCAGAGACTCAAAATTATCGTATTTTGAGGGAAATTATCGTACATCTGTCATAACCAAACTAACAAGCCCAAAATGCGCTATAGTCAAATATAATCACTCTAGTGTTTAATAGCGTCCCACAGGCCCTCACAGCTTCGTGGGGTCAGTACTGAATGGGTTAACGGCACCACATCAGCCCCAACTTACAGTTGCGTTAGACTAATGTGTCCCCCAAAATCAAATTAGACGTGGGAACTAAAAGCCAAATTATGAGGCCTGGAGGCGACTTTGGAGACAAATTTTTTTTCCCTTTCTTTTTCTCTTCTGCTTAAATAGTTTAAATCTCACTCGCTCAACTTCCTGATCTGGTCCTGACTGTAAGCAGCCCAACTGACAATTCAACCTATCATGCTAGTTGTTCTGAGATAAACACTCGTATCTCACGCTCAGCAAAGCACGATTGGCTGGAAACATGTCACATGGGAACAGATGCCTTCAGGGTTCACAAAAAAACTCTCCGGCAGACAGTTGCGGCAGGCAATAATTTGAAAAAGTCAAATTATGGTACATTTGGCCTTTTTTTTTAATTTTTGATCATACATCGTACAGAGGGCCAAATTATCGTACAAATACGATAGTTATCGTACACCTGGCAACGCTGAGCTCTGCTGACTGCTGGTCAGGTTTTACCGACGTCTTCAAACTTCTCACCAGTCCCTGAACGCCCTGAGTCTCTTTCTCGTCGCCACCTTTCCCGCTTCCACACATGGAGCCTCTGAGATCCTCGTATGGGAGTCTGCCCCTCCTCCACACCGGTTTCTCCTCTGTCAAGCAGCCCCCACCCACTGGATCTCCCTCCCATCATCCCCATAAAAGCTCCAGCCCGGCCCGCTTAGAGAAACCGGGCCTGTGGACAGTTGTCGTTTTTTTTTTAAGCACCCGCGGGTCGCTTCAGTGACACTAAATAAATTTAAGCCACTCTGTATTTACTGTTATTTGGCTGTTTTATCACACTCATCGATGTTGCTGCTGTCAGCTCTATCACTTTGGACCATATACTGTTTTCCCCCCAGTGGGACAGAACAAATCTCATCACGCTTCCTCTCAAATCAGCGTCTGCTTCGCGGCTCCCAGAAGCCCCTGCGGCCTCATATGGAGCCGGGCTGACCACCCCTGCTGTGCTCAGAGGGTGACAGATGTACAGGAGCTGACTTATTGATCAGGGGACGCCGTTGCCCCCACCAATCTGTCAGTTCCCACGTGCCAGCAGTACAAATAGAGCCTCTGCCGACTCCGGAGGGCCACGGATGAAAAATAACACACAGATGGCAGCTACTGGTCCCAGCGCAGCAGAGAATTCTGGGCAAGCTCGCCTTCCCCACCCACATCTCCGAACCAACAAAGTTCCTGTAATTCGGTTCTGTTCAGAGCTCACTCTGTGATGTATGTGTTTGTAGGTCAGCTGGAGTACATCCATCTCTCGGCTCCCTTTGTGGCGGTGAGGAACAAGGAAGTGAACCTGACGGCGGTTCTGTGGCCCAGCCAAGTGGGAACGGTCACCTACATCTGGTGGATCGGAAATAACAGCGAGGTACTGTAAACACCGCTCCACAGCTGAGAAACGGGTCGCTGCGTCGCTTGTATTTGTGCATCCAGGCCCGGTAAAAGTGATGAGCAGCTTTGATAAACGCTGCAGGATGTCTCCTGCACTTGATCACCTTAAAATCCTCCTCCTGAGGTCGTTTACTGCCTGACAAAGCTGATCGATCCCATGCGGTTAAAGTGTGAGAAAAGAAGCGTTTTTCCATTGAGGTTATCTGCTCATAAAGGTGCATGGATTTTCATTTCTGCTGTCAGTGAACAGTGATGGTCGTATTTTAGAGAGCTGGGGTGGGTTGTCAGAAATCAATGCCTGTCAGGCATCGTTTGAAATGCTTCAGTGCCGCCGAGTGTCGATGTGAAGAAAGCTGCACTTCCCTGACTGACCACTAGGGGCTGGCCTGAAAACCAAGCCAGCTTTCCAGCAAAAATAAAAACATTCACAGCCTCGGTTTCCCTGCGTGTCATCGGTTTTACCCAACAACTGCAAAATAAAACATATTATCTTTAAAATATAAAGCACAGCTTGGTGGTCAGCACTGTTGCCACACAGCAAGAAGGTTCCTGGTATACCTCTGCAGTAAAGATGAGCATTTTAACATGGAGGTCAAGCGGAGATTTGCCCTGTTTTGGAACCAGAACCGAGTGGTCAGAGGAGGATTACAAACCCAGTCCCACCAGTGGCTTTGCTTCAATCCAGATGTAGAAATGTTGGTGCTTGGTTTTATCTGATCAGGTAAAATGGTGATACATAACGCGGGCCGTGGTCTTTGATTGACAGCTGCTCAGAGGGTCACATCTCAGGGGGTTGGTCCAACAGTCTGGATGAAGCGCTGCAGGTTCGTCCTTCTACGAGGGCAGCCTGACGTGTCAGCCGCTAATCAACCACGGCAGCTTTAGCCTCCGATGTAAACAAAGGACAAATAGAGACGTGAGTGATGACAGCAAGGAGCTGCCGGCGTCTCGCGGGGAGGAGGCTGACACCTCTGCAGTGTAAACAACAGCCGTGAGAGATGTTAACCAGCTGCTCGTCGCGGCTGTCTCTCGGGAAAGCCCGGACGCTGACTGTCTCCGTCTCCATCGTCTTCTCTGTCTCGCCCAGCAGCCGGTCATCACGCTGGAGGGAAGCGTGGCGAGCACGTTCCCCAGGGAGGGCATCAACACCGTCACCGTGCAGGTGTCTGCGGGGAATACCATCCTGCAGGACAGAAAGACCATCGCCGTCCACGGTGAGTTGACTCTGTGACTCCGTCTCTTCTCTGACAGCTTCGTATTGTTGTTTCAGTCACTGCTGGATGAACACGTTCATTTACAGATGTTCAAAAGCTCCTCCTGCTTCCTCCTGTTTCGGTTAGTTTGAGAGGTTTCTAGAGCGACTTCTTTTGTAACTTGTAGAAAGTTTGCGCCACGACTCCACACGACTGTTTGTGACAGTAGTTTGGTCAGTTAGCCAGCCTCTGTTATAGTTAGCATGTACGCCGTTATAGCAACCGCGTGGATGAGGGAACATCAGCAGGGACACGCTGGTCAATCAAGAAGACGGGGCTCTTTGAGAAAAGCTTCGGAGGACTGTAACCCCATATCCAGTAGCGGCTGTAGCATCGCCGATGTGATTTAGCGGCATGAAAATTAGGTTCCCCGCTGCAATGCGTCAACACCGGCACACGTAAATGCAGGTCATGGAAAGGATCAGGCCTGACGTCACGCGACTTTACTTCACAAGGTTCCCGGCGCGCCTGAGCCACTTCCTGTTACTGGAAACCTGTTTAAAGAAAGTGACGCCCAAACCAAGGAAGCTAACGTGTCGTTAAGTGTCGGCTCCTTTGTCTCTGGTCACAGTTTTGAGGAAAAACCCATCAGGAACTACATCAATTGGTCGAGGATTTTGGCTCATGACTTTTGTAGTCATTTGTAAAAAACGCATTTACGACATTTGCAAAAATACTGAACTTGGTTTAGCTGAAATCAGAGGAAAGCTCCGCCCTCCTCAGAGCTTGATAGCTCCGCCCTCGTCGATCCTCCGGACGTCATTCAAACTTCTGTGGATTGTCATTTTTTTTCTTTATAGCTGTAATGTTGCAATTTTACAACATTTGTTTGACAGACACATTTCCATCAGCAGGGTAAATTTTATCGGAGGATTCGGGCCGCAGCGACGCAGCAACGCGTCGGAGCGGTGCTGTTTCGTCATAACAAACACAACTAGTCAAACGTCCTCCTGCTTCGCTACACAGACAACCTGCTGGGTTTGAACCAGTTCTGTCGATGTCATTGGCCAGCTGTGTAGCTGCGATTTGATTGGCTGATGCTTGAAGCGTGAAAAGTTGAAAATTCTCCAACTTTTGCTTTTGAAGCTACGCTGCACGTAACCCACAATTCAGTTCGGCAGTGCTCGACGTCACCTGTTGAAACTCTACGGCGCGTACGTTGGAGTGGAGGGACAAAGGGCCGACATCCTTCTCCATACTGTCATCACTACCACTCCAAACCACACGGGGGCGGTAGTGCACCACTGTCATTGTTTGTCAACCGCCAGTAAAGGAAAAACAGATGCATAAAATCACAAGAAGGCAAATAGAATCATTCCATACAAGCATAAAAATAATCATTAATAAATGACATAAAAAATTAATAGAAAAAAAATTAATTGATTAATTAAATTAAAAATTAAGAGTCCAGATAAAATCCTCTCATATGCACATCTAAACAGAACTGTTTTCAGCCTGGATTTGAACATTGTCAGACTTGTGGCCTGTCTCACATCTGCTGGAAGACTGTTAAAGTTCAAGTCTGAATCCAATATTACCCTTCTGACCTGATTTTTAGGTTCTAGAGAGAGAGAGTCTTAAGGTGACCGATGACACTTTCTCTTTGTTTCTGTGGGCCACAGACAATGATTTCATTTTTGTCTGAGTTTAGCTTGAGAAAGTTGTTTTGCATCCACACACTGATCTGTTCGATGCAGTGACACCATGAATCTACAGCCCATGTTCTCCTGCTGTCAGTGACACATAGATCTGAGTAGCATCTGCATGGTTGTGGTAGGACACATTATAGCTGCGTATTAGCGGAATAATGGAAGCATGTACAGATTGAACAACAGGCGTCCCAGGATTGACCCCTGGGGAACCCCACAGGTCATGGCCATTTGGTCTGAGACACAGTTACCAATTTCAACAAAGTATCTCCTGTCCCTGAGATAGGACTTGAACCAGTTTAAAGCATTTTCAGAGATCCCCACCCAGTCTTCTAACCTCTGTAATACGATCACATGGTCAACTGTGTCATAGGCAGCGCTGAGGTCCAGTAGAACTAAGACTGAGACTTTACCTGCGTCTGTGTTCAGGCGAATGTCGTTTGTCACCTTGATCAGGGCTGTCTCAGTGCTGTGGTGGGGCCTGAAGCCTGATTGAAAACTATTAAAAACATTGTTGGACAGGAGAAAGTCAGTAAGCTGTCGATATACCACTTTTTCTAGGACTTTGCCAAGGAATGGCAGGTTTGATATATAAAATACTCAGCAACGTTTCTGAACCTCTAAGCGGAACTTTGCGTTTGCGGACGGATGAAAGGGGAGGAACCGCCCTAAATGTCTCACGTCATCTCGTCTGCCTGCAGAATACTTCCGCTCCCATCTGCTCGCCTTCTCGTCGAACCTGGACGATCACAACCCCGACATCGCAGAATGGAGGCTGGACGTGAGCCGGGTCATCAGGAACGCCCTGATCCAGGTACGGCTCTCTCTCTCTGGTTCTGCCAGACGTCTGTCGTGACCTCCGTGGAGCTGTGAGGTACGACTGATGATGATGAACGACTTGTCACGTTCGAGGAGCTGCTGATTGCTCTGACTTCAGCAGTGAGTTCAAGGCCTCGCAGGAGATGCAGAAGAGTAAATGTTGGCGCGTCTGACCTGAGGGGACGATGGGAGATGAGCTGTCAGATATATAAAAAAAAAGATTCAAACCCACACACGACACGTCAGACTTTGACTCGTTAACTTCCAGTCTTCTGACATCCTCGGCACATCGATATTTTTCCCGGGAAAGAGGCAGCCGGCATCTTGCATCATGTTTTTTGCACGTTTTGATCGTGCAGAATTGAAACTGATGCCTAATATATCCTCATCTCGCCTGTCATGTCTGAGCACGTCTGCTTCTGTGTGTCTTACTGACATGTTGGGGTTTTTTTTTTCTGTTTGGTTTGTTTCTCATGACATCTTCAAACCTTGAAGGCAGAACATGGTATACGAAAAAAAAAAAAAAAAAAGATTAAATCAAAAATATAACACCATGGTTTCAAACACTGTCAACATTCAGACACACGAGATGATGAGCTGGAAAACAGGAAGCAGACGCTCCTGCTGTGAAACAGTCTGTCCTTCTGCAGCTCTGCAGCAGAGGAACAGATGATTTCTGCCTGATTTTACTCAATAATCTGGTTTAAAAGAAGAAAAAAACACACAACCACAAAGTTACCTGATCGTAGTGGGTCAAGTGAACATCACTGCGATCATTTATTTGACAAGAATAAAGCCAAAATAAAGCATGTGATCAGCGGTTAACAGCCAGCTGCTGCTGATGACCTGGTCGTCAGCAGATGTGCAGACATCCGTGAATCCAGATGTTGTGGCAATTCACTAGTCTGGGAGTCACTCAGGTGTGTTCACCCAACGCCAAGAGGGAAAGACGACAGTGGTGGTCTTAAAGAAGCAGTTGTTGGTGCTAGGGATGGTAATTGATAAGATTTTTCCGATTTCATTATCGATACTGTTTAACAATTTGATTCTTTATCGATTCTCTTATTGATTCTAATTTGGGGAAAAAGGAAAACAAACAGTTTTATTAGGATCAATTCTTTTTACTTAGAAGTTACGACCTTACAAACTCAACAGCGAGGTTAAAAGAGGCCCAAAGCCTGGATAACGTGTTAACTGTTGTAATATGTAACTGTGCAAATACAAAAGAATGTGGAACATTTTACTAACAGATTTTTCCTAATAGAAATAAAAAAATCTCCTTTTTAAAAGGATATATGAGCTCAATAAGCACTCAAAAATAATAATAATAAAGATAAATACTATCAAATACAACAGAACAGTGCATAGTGCAAATCTGCAAATACTATGAAGAATTAACAATTCTTTTGCAGAAAAATAAGCTGCTTTTTCAGGAAGGATACGTGATCTTTCTGGAGGTAGGTAGTGAGCAGTAGCGAGTGCTGCCAGACTCTCTCTCGTCACGGTCATCTTCTAAATGTAATGCATGCAGTGGGATAGCTACTAACCAGAGTTACCAGAGGTGATCTTAGCTTGGCTACTGCTGCTGGGTTGAGATCCATCAGTCCAAAGCGTCAAAAACATGACACTCGTTATCTCATGTTGTGTGTTCAAATGTTTCTGCATGTTAGTCGTGTTCCCTCCCGACGCTGTTATCTCCACTTTACAATGACTGCTAGTTGCCTTGTTGCCATCTTTCTTTGTGAAGTGAAGCCAAACTTTGGAGCATTTGAACCTGGTTGGCGCCATTGTTGTTTACAACTCCAATGCGCGTGCTAAACCGACGTAACTTAATCACGTAAGTGCTTTCTGGAACTGACTGTGCGTAACTTGCGTAAATTACGTGAGAGTCGTGCTGGTTGGAATCGATAAGAGAATCGCTGGATAAACTGACAAACAACTCCATGGAATTGAAACACACGGAACCAGTTCTCTACAGGAACCGCTTCCTGTAGAGAACTGGTTCCAGGTTCCTAACCCTAGTTGATGCACATCAATCTGAAAAGGGTTATAAAACCTCTGAAATCTCTCAGTGCTTTTCCACAATAATGCTGCCGTTGTAGAGGACACCGTTACCAAATCCATGCCGCCGCAGAGCCTGGCTCTCATGAATGATGGACCTACAGCTTCTGCTGCGTGAAGATCCATCCCAGACGCCTCCGAGCCCAGAGATATCAACGTCTCCTCTGGACAGGGTTGGCTTCTTATATTGGACTGTGTCATTTTTGGATGTAGCTCCCATCGTAGTGCCTGACAAACGTTTCCACAGTTTCCACAGTCCATGTGGTCGTATCAGCTGTTGATAAATGACGTTCTCGGTCCAGAGTCACCTGACAGATGATCAGTCACAGGTGTCCTTTACACGCTGAAGTTCTTCCAGATTCCTTAAATAGTTTGATGATATTATTCCCCATAGAATGAGACAGATCAACCCTTTACTGTCTTTGAGGAACGTTGTTTTTGAACATGACACTTGTTTGAAATGACATCACTAATGAGCAGAGCTGACGATGGCGATGGGGGCGGTGCTCTGACGTTTCTCTCCTTCGTGTTTCCCCCTTCAGGCGACAGGTGTGAGGGAGGACCAGCTTCTGGTCACCGTCCTGCCAGGTTTGCCCACAGCAGCGGAGTTCTTCCTCCTGCCGGACAAACTCGTGACGGAGGGGAAACCGGAGAAGAGCTCCGCTCATTTAGACCAGGTGAGGCAGCTTGTCATCCTGCTGGGCGTACCAACCCCCTCCAACCCCGCCAGCAGCAGCTCGTCCAGTAACTGATCCATTAAACAAAGACGATTCCCTCATGTAGCTCCTGCTTCCAGCACCAGGTGTCAGTGTTGAGCCTTTTTTAATGTTGTCAAATAACGTAGATATGGAACACAGGCCACACCCCCTTCAGGGTGATGGTCATCAACGTCGTGAATGTGCGTGAACAATCATCTGAGTGAACGTGTCATTTCCTGCCCAGAGAGGTGTCACCTTGATCTTCCAGTGTCGTCCCTGGACGGGATGCTTGTTCCTGGAAGTGACACGTAAACTGGTGTTCAGATTTATCGTTTTCAGTTCGGTCTGTATTTTTTCAGAGGAATACTGGATTGTTCTGCCATCGGTTAAAATCTTAAATGGTTCATGATGACCTCAGTAGAGGTTTGACATGAGGTGAGAGATAAAATAAAATAAATAAATCATAGTAATGTGTGAACTAAATTATACCTATCTGGATACATGAAAAGTCTTTGATTGATATTAAATATTCTGGAGAATTATGTATAAAATTAATAATTCATTAATATTTGATTATTTTTATATTATCATTAGGGCTGGGCACGATTAAAATTTTTAATCGCGATTAATCACATTATTTCCCTGATTAATCACGTTTAATCACATTGTATACGCAAAATCAAATAATGAATTCAAAAGTAGTGTAAAATACCCTTTTATTTAAATGTTCTGCTGCCATATGAACTAAAGTGTCATAACATTTGTTGTTCAAACACTTTTAACATCAGCACTTTTCAGAAACACATATTTAATGTAAATCTCATCTTAAAAAATGTAAAATAAAATACAGCTTACTGCCACTGCCAGGGCATTAATGACATCCTGTTTTTATAAAAACTAAAAAAAAATTCTACAAACAAAATCCAACAAACTGAATGTGTCTCAGCACAATCAGAACATTAAAACGGGTAATTTCTGAGGTAACAGCAGAAACTTTTAACGGGGAGTTCAACTTGTCAGTTGTTACAAATAACCTTGTTTCTGTTGAATCCTCCGTCTGGGAGAACTTTAAAATGAAAATGTCCATGTTAAAGTTCAGTAACTTTACCAATCCACGTATGATTCATTCTTTCCATTTTCAATTGTCAATCAAAAAAAAAAAAATTAAAAAAAGTGACATTTTATTACGTTTTTCATTTTTTAATCTAACACAAAAAACGAAATAAATGCCTGTTTTTTTTATATTTCAATTTTAGACTTGGATCAAAAATACAAAATTAAAAAACGGGCCACAGAACTGAATTTGTTTTATAATCGAGGACTGGACTTTCTGTTGTCATTACACATCTGTGCCACTAGATGGAGCCGCACTGCAGTAACCAGCTAGAGAACAGCAGGACAGTGAACACATGGAGCAGATCTGATGGAACATGGAGGAATGACGCGAACAATTTGTTGCAGTCCAAAATTTTATTGTTTTTTTAGACAGAATTGTTAATATTGCTACCTGAGTTGCTACCTGAACTGTAAAGTTCACGGATTTTTATCGTTCTCCATGTCTGTTTTAGCTTTTCCGCATGTTTACCTGCTAATCCTCTTCCGGTTCCGCAGCAGCCAGTAACAGACTTTTCAAAACAAAAGCATGTGAGCAACATGCATTAACGCACGATAAAATAAATGTCGGTGTTAATAAATGAATGCGTTAACGCGATAATAACGTGTTAAAGGTGGGGTAGGTGTTGTTTGAAAAATGGTTCCAGCAATCCAACTCAAGTGAGATTTTGAAAATATACACTCCCTCCCTCCTCTCAAAGGCTCCGCCTCCTCATCTTCAGCTCACCCCTCGAAACCACGCCTTCACATGATTCATGACTACATGAACCACAGGGAGGGAGGGAGGGGTGGGAGTGCATTGATATTTGATGGACGTATTAGCAAGCTAATCAAAATAGTGATGATCACTATTTTGATTGGTCAGAGTTTTTCTCTGATTATTCCCTCTAGACTGGACCAAAATGTTTAGTTTTTTTTGCAAACATCTTATTTCAGTGGGTGAAATGGGAATGTGAAAAGGTTTTCAGGCAATACTGTAAAAAGTGCTGCAAAAAAACAACACCTACCCCACCTTTAACTTGCCCAGCCCTAATTATCACATCTATGGAATAAAACTGAATATTTTTATCCACCCGACAATTTCCTCACAAAATACTTTTTTATTCCAGTCTTAGGGTGTTTTTTTTCTATGTTACTGTTTTCATGAGGATGATTATAAACCCGACGACACTTTTTCCATCTAATCAACAGTTACCAGTGTTGTGGCTGAACGATGATCTCATCCATCTAATCTAGAACTGGGAGCTACAGGAATGAGTCACAAACGCCGGTGACAGTTCTCCAAGATGCTGGTGGTACTGGTGCCGGACCGGTACCACGCTGCATCCGGAGTTAGATATCTATGTCTGGTACCTGAGCATGGCTGAGGAACCCCTGCAGCATGAACCAGGTACAAGTCTCCTGTAACCGCTGAAGGCTGATAACAGGGACGTGCTCATCGTGGGAAGGAGTCCACGTTTGCAGAGGAGGAAGCTGGGAAAGATACCCGCTCCTCTCCGCTCACACCTGGTCGGGCTTCTAGAAGCATCTTCTGCCCTGCAGGCCCGCCATAAATCTTCATTCAAGCTGGCGTCTTAAAAGTGTTGAACAGGTTCTGCTTATTAGAAAGTATATTAGATTTACTGACCCTGGTATTCAGTGGTGAGAAAGTAATTAGTCACAGCATAGACCAAATTCAAGCAGCTGGGTGGTACAAAGGGGAGCGTGAAGGAGTACAGAAATGACTCAAAACACAATTAATCAGGCAAATGAGGCAGATAAGAAAAATGAAGTCAGTGCAGCAGAAAGAAAACACGAGGAACGGAGGATTTTGTTTTCCTGTTATGCAGCTTCGCGTTTGTTTCATGAGCACAAAATAAAAAGATATAAAGAATCCGATGATCCTGGAGTATGTATCCATCCACCCAATAACTGCGGTTATCAGAGTTCGGGTCGTGGGGCCTGTCAGCCGGACCGGAGAGCCTCCTTCTTCACAGTCACCTCCTCCTCATGCCGAGTATTTCCAAGGACAGCCTGAGAAATATCTCCCCACAGGGAGGCGTCCAGGAGGCCTCAGCTGGCTCTTCTCGATGTGGAGGAGCAGCGACTCTACTCTGACCCTGGAGACCCCGTCACAGTGTGTGTTAAAGTCAGATCGGACTAATCTGAACAACGGACACCAGTGTTTGAGGTTCTCAGAGCAGATGATTACCGCAGGTCATGTGAAAGTTTAAGGTTTGATTGTGCTTCAGAGTCCAGATAAAGGGCAGATCTTCCGTCAGATCTGCTAAATCCGCTATTAAGGGATAGCTGGTAGCGGGAGGGGCGTTCCCCCGCAAAGAACGCAATCTTCCACCTTGCTAAACCCGCTATCCCACCTGCGCTACCCGCTACATTATTCATAGGAGTGGTTAGGGCGTTCTCCACCTGTTTAACCAATCAGTGCGTCAGTAGCCATTGCCTTTAAGAGCAGGTTGCGCTACCCGCTAACCGCTAACCGCTATGGAGCGTCTTTTCATCCAGATCAGAGCAGCTGTCATATGCAGCTCGTCTGGGACTCTGCTGTAGAGCTTCCTCCTCTTCCTTCCTCCTCCTCTGCACTGATATATACATATAAATATTCTTACACAGAAAATTCCTATCAGCAACTTGAAAGTCCCAGATAGCTGGTGTCCTCCCAGTAAACACACTCTGGTCGTCTATGGTTTAAATGGCGAGGAAGCCGTTTAAGACGATCTCTGCCATTTTCTCAGGGGTTCAACTGAGGCCACATCACGCTTTTTATACAAGAGTTAATTCCAGAGGTAGAGCCGTTTGTGCACGTCCACATGTGAACCAGGTGGACACGCATTGATGCCATTTGGACGTAGTCTGGTATCTTGCGATCGCGGGTAGCGGGTAGTGGATGGTCTGACCACCTGCTACCTGCTACCCGCGATCACAAGATACCGAGTTTGTGGAAAGGGCAAAAGACAGGCCTATTGCCACACCTACAATGTGAGTAAGGGAGTCGGCATAACGGGTAGCGGCTTTAGGGAGCGGAAGATTGCAATAGCGGTTAGCGGAGGTTCCTAAACTCGCAATTTGCAAGTAGCAGTTAGTGGGTCAGGTTTGGTTTAAAGGTTTTTTTCTCCCTCTGTGGGAGTTTTTTACCTGCCATTATCCTTGATTGTATCTAATATTATAATTTTAGTTATTGATATTTGCTCGGGGGTCATGATCTGGGTCTCTGTAAAGCGCCTAGAGACAATTGACATTGTAACAGACGCTATACAAATAAAATTGAATTGAATTGAATTGAATTGGGTAGCGGGAAGTGTACAATCAAGGCCAAAGACTTTTTATGTCAACAGAAACGGTCACGTGTGGAGGTAAAGATGCAACAGCCTCGCTTCCAGAAAGTTTAATGTGCATTCACTATTAGGGTAATAAATGAAAGCTGGTTGAACCTGGTTGGCAGAAGTGTCTTCAACAAGCTCTTTGAGTAGCTATTCAATTCAATTGAATTTTATTTGTATAATTTCTATTACACTTTACAGAGACCCAGATCACGACCCCCAAGTAAATACCATTAACTAAATTTATAATATTAAATCCTAATCAAAGAAAAATGGCAAGTAAAAAAAAACCCAGGCAGGAGAAAAAAAACCTTTAAGCCAAACAGTGGCAAAGAAAGACTCCACTTTAAGAATAAGAAACCTGGATCAGGACCTTCGTGCTGAAGACCAGCAGGGTAAAGAAAGGAGGGAGATAGTTTAGAGAGAGGATGAAGAACAGAGAGAGGAGAGCACACACATATCCTGGCAATACTATATTGGACAAAATGTATAATTAATAATTATCCATAAAGTGGAGAACTAAGAATTCCATGTACTTATATTCTGATTGAAACATTGTTAGTACATGAACTACAGAAATGACTATATAAACAGATGTGGGCAGAAACAGTGAGATGGTCAGAGGATCAGACTGCCTACTATCTCTGGATCAGAGCTGCAGAACTTTCAGGAGGAGATCTGGACCATCCTGATTCCAGAACCGCTCAAGACACATTTGTAGGATACCTGGTATGAATGGCTCTCCTGTCATCCTGTCATCTCTGGAGGTTTAGGTCCCGGAGCCTGATGAGGTCGCTCTTTTTTTCTGTGGAGAACCATTTTGTGATGGATTTACTTCCATGCTCGGGATCATTGTCCCGCTGCATCAGCCAACCTCTACTGACCTTCAGCTGGCAGACAGACACCCAGACATCCTCAAGCAGCGATTCTCCATCCTGGTCTTCATCTGCCACGGCCCTGAGCTGATGTTTCCCTGTGACCACCACACCTGGTTCAAATGAATGGATCACCTCTTCTGCTTGGACATCAAACAGTCTGTCTTTGGGCCAGGCTTGGTAGACTCAGAGATGTCCACCAGCTCCAGTGATGCCTTTAAGCCTTTAGCTGTTCCTCACGGGCTCTTTTTTTTTTTTACCTCGTTGAGGGTTCTGGATTGTGTCTTTGGAGTCATCTTGACTGGACGTCCTCTGGTAGGAAGTGTCGCGACGGTACTGAACTGTCTCTTCCCCTCCTGATATAAAGCAACTGCTCTCCATCATATCTCTTCAGATATTTCCTTTTTGGCGAGTCGTGGTTCATGTCAAATGTCTAATGTCTTTTATCAAATCAGGAGGATCTAAACCTCAGCTGCAAACGGATTATTCACTTGTGCAAACTTCTGACTCCAGTTTGCTTTTGTTGAAAGTAATTAGTCTCCTGCAGAACTGTGAATATTTAATGTTCTTGTGCAAATAAATATACAACTATACAAATAACTGTTTGTGTGTTGTTAGCTTGAGCTCATTGTGTTTGTCTATTATTGTGACTGAGGTTGTTTTCATGTTGTCGCCTCCGTGTTCACTAAATTACACTGTATAATTTTCACTCCAGCCCGAACGCAGCACCACAAGTCACCTGACAATGGTCAGTGCTGTCATTGGCCAATACCAGTCAGAGGTGAAAAGCATGGCGACACAACTACTCTTTTTGTTTTGTACCACTCTAGACGAGCTAAACAGCTTGTAACAGCCTCTTCACAACCAACAATGCGCTACGGAAGCCTCTTTAGCTCAAACCTGCGCTCTACAGCCTGTAGTTGGGTCGGTCAGAGGTCATCGCACCAGAGTCAGACAACAGCTGGACCGGGACCCCCTCTTCAGGCTGCCCTCAATGTTGTGTAGGGGTGTGAAAAAAAAATTGATTTGGCAATATATCGTGATTTTCGGCCACCCAATATAATATCGATTTTTCAGCTTCTAATATCGATTTTTTTTTACAGTGGTTACAATGCTGTCAGTATGTTGTAATGGTTACTTAAATGTGCAAAAACACTAATAATAAACAATAAATAGTAGAGCTCAGCGATTTTATCGATTCTGCGATATATATCGATATTTTATTTCCCCAGAGAGTATCGATTTTTCAGCCGCGGGTATCGATATTCTAAGCTTCTTTCAAAACCACCGTGTCCCACCTTTAAAAGCTTGCAAGCAACAATTTGCACTGTTTAAATAAATGAAATATTTTTCTCAACAAATCTTTTATTCATTTTGTCCAGCATTTGCAAGCTGCCTGTCAGCCATATAATGTGTATTTGATGCTTTCAGTTCAATTAATTCAAAAAAGTCATTGGAACACTCACAAGATGTCACCAAAATCACTTTGTCCCTTTAAAATCTTTCAGAAAATGATGTAAATGTATTGTAGGATGAATATCGATATATATCAGATCGTGAGCCGAATATCGTATCGTATTGTATCATATCGTGAGATTAGTGTATCGCTACAGCCCTCATAAATAGGTTGTTTTGAAGCAAATAGTTTTGACTAAATTTGTCCTCTGAATGATCAATATCATCTGATGAACATATGCAGCAAATTGATTTTTCATCTCTACTTTTAATTTTGATATTAACTGGGTAGAATATCGCAATAAATCATGATATTGCCATATCGTGATAACATCGTATCATGATACATATCGTATTGCAAGGTCCTTGCCAATACTCACCCCTAATGTTGTGTTGACTTGTTGACCCAAGTGAACCAAACTCCTGACCAGAACCGCTTTGGGCCGACCTGAACAGGTGCAGTGTGAAAGCAACCTGAGATAAAGATCACATTTTCATGTTAACACAGAAAGTGTTAATTATAAAGGGCTTGCATGCTTGTTCTTACCACTGCTTTTGGTCCACACGCTCCACGGTACCGTCACAAACCATCCCAGCAGCTGAAACAGCTGGATCTTGTCTCCGTCTGTGTCTCAACAGCTCTCTGAGGTTCTGCTGAGCGCCTTGAATCAAAACCTTGTCCAGTTCACGTTGAGGCCAGGGGTCCAGGTCACCGTGTACGCGGCTCACCTGTCGGCAGGTAAACAAACGGCACTGTCTTCGTTTTTGTAGAGCAGCCCAGAAGGTCCTGCATCTTCTGTGGACCAAACATAAGGCATGTGGACTTAAACAGATGTAGGACAGTGGACAGTCAGGTGTATCTCTAACATTTCTGTTCCCTCCGCCCCCTAACTAATAACCCCACCCCTGTGTCTGATTGGCTCCCACCATGTAGCTACACAGAGACATTCAGAGAGTGAGCAACGTAACACGTATGTGTGCCTCTTCCTATTGGGGATGCTGCTACTGTCCTAAAGGGACTAATAAGATGAAGAGTAAGACAAGTCCACACATTAAAATGATTCATCTGTGATTCACATACGTGCCGTTTCTGTTCACGGCTCATTGCATGAGCCCGCTGGCTGTGTAACCCGTTGCGTCGTTTACGCCCTGTTTTCTCCCTGTCTCTGCAGCGCCCCTTGTGGACACCGGCGAGAACCACAGCGGCTCTGCCATGCTGATGCTGCTGTCAGTAGTGGTTGTGGGCTTAGCTGTGTTTGTCATCTACAAATTCAAGAGGTAAAGTTTTCATGAAGTGTCAGTCCTTTATGTGCTCGGTAGGAAGGCGTCGGTAAACAAAAGCTCCCAGCGAAGCGGCGGAGAAGCTCGATAGCTGCCCGTCAAGCGCCGTTTTTCCTCACAGATGTGCGGAGATCCTGTAGGAGCGCTTATCAGGTCGTCCCTCACAAAAGAAATGTCAGCCGGTCGTCAGCCGCGATCAAAATGAAGCTGTCTGAACACAGGCAGCTGACCTTTCTGAAATGTTAAACTGTGTCTCCTGGCTGAGGTGAATACCTGAGAGAAAATGATGTGAAGGGTCGAGAAGATTTACAGACGAGTGGAGATGGAGTGAAACTGGAGCCTTTTATAGACCTTCTAAGCGGATTCCTGTCCAAACGTCGTCTTAGGTGGAAGCAATTTAAAGTGGCTATGTTCTGCTCTCCCAAGAGGTTTTTCAGAAAGAGAGGTGCTACCAAAAAAAAAAAAATTTAGGGCTGGGCAGCGATTAAAATTTTTAATCACGATTAATCGCATGATTTCCCTGATTAATCACGATTAATCGCATTGTATACGGAAAATCAAATAATGAATTCAAAAGTAGTGTAAAGGTCACTTTTATTTAAATGTTCTGCTG
The DNA here is from genome assembly GCA_018398805.1 of Hirundichthys speculiger. NCBI lineage: Eukaryota > Metazoa > Chordata > Actinopteri > Beloniformes > Exocoetidae > Hirundichthys > Hirundichthys speculiger. Next base: position 652,766 of record JAGFBZ010000427.1, read on the forward strand.
CCATATGAACTAAAGTGTCATAACATTTGTTGTTCAAACACTTTTAACATCAGCACTTGTCAGTAACACATATTTAGTGTAAATCTCATCTTGAAAAATGTAAAATAAAATAAAGCTTATTGCCACTGCCAGGGCATTAATGTCATCCTGTTTTTTTTATGAATAATAAAAAAAAGTCTACGAACAAAATCTTAACAATCTAGAGGCCACAATCAGAACATTAAAACATTAATATCTGAGGTAACAGCAGAAACTTTTAACAGAGTTCAACTTGTCAGTTGATACAAATAACCTTGTTTCTGTTGAATCCTCCGTCTGGGAGAACTTTAAAATGAAAATGTCCACCTTAAAGTTCTGTAACTTTCAAAAAATTAAAAAGTGACTTTTTATTTTTTTCGTTTTTTTTAATCTAACAAAAAAAAAGCCTGTTTTTTTATATTTCAATTTTAGCAAACGGGCCACAGGACTGAATTTGTTTTTAATATTTTATTGTCTGGTTTACGTGACCCAGAAATGGCTTTGTTTTATAATCAAGGAACAGACTTTCTGTTGTCATTACACATCTGTGCCACTAGATGGAGCCGCACTGCAGTAACCAACTAGAGCAGGGATTCCCAAAGTGGGGTGCGCGCACCCCCAGGGGTGCGCAAGCTGCCTCTAGGGGGTGCGCGAGATGAAAAATGTAATGGCGGTCTGATAATTTTTTTTGTTTTCACACAATAACGATGTGTAAATAAACATTTCCTTTGTAAAATTTTAAATCAAAAACTGTAATTTTAATGAATAAATAAATGCAGGCTATTCAAAATGCACGTCATCTTAAAGTGAAGCGTAGAAGAAGAAGTTATATTCTTCTACCACTGCATTTGCACCTAGCTTGTGGCCTCTACTTTATTCATTCTGGGAAATATGCTCAATTGGCTGAAATCAGGGAAAATATCTTTATTGGAACTTTATTGGAATAGAATTAAATTACTGGCGTTCAAATTTTATTTCCATAACCTGTGTTATGATGACGGGTTGTGTTAGTTCCACGGTCATTTAAACATCCATCAACATTTAAATTTTTGTTCAATGTTCAAAATATTCTAACATTTTCCTCAACTTATCTGCTTTCTGCCACTGAGTCTGAGCATGTCATCATCCTCTTTGCTCTTAAAAGTGGAAGCCTGCGCATAACTTTGTTTCATTATATTGGAACTGTGTTACAGTGTTTCAGTTTAATTTAAATGCGAGAGCACATTTTTGTGATTGTGATTATTATGTTATATGTGTGTTCTGGTCATTTTAGCATGAATAAACATGGCGACTAAATATGGCTATAATAAAGCTTGTTGCGTTTTTTTTAAGGGGTGGGGGATCGGGGGTGCGTCAACCCGGTTGAGACATAGAAGGGGGTGCGCGGCTAAAAAAGTTTGAGAACCGCTGAGCTAGAGAACAGCAGGACAGTGAACACATGGAGCAGATCTGATGGAACATGGAGGAATGACGCGAACATCTTGAACAAAGGGGTTCGAAAGTTTTTTTTTCCAGACAGAATTGTTAATATTGCTACCTGAGTTGCTACCAGAACTGTAAAGTTCACAGATTTTAACTGTTCTCCATGTCTGTTTTAACTTTTCCGCAAGTTTACCTGCCAATTATTTTCTGGTTCCGCAACAGCCAGTAACAGACTTTTTAAAACGAAAACATGTGAGCAACATGCGTTAATGTACGATAAAATAAAGGTCGGTGTTAATAAATGTCGGCGTTAATAAATTAATGCGTTAACGCGATAATAACGCCTTAACTTGCCCAGCCCTAAAAGAAATAAAAAGAAAGCTGATTTGACCGGCATCGTTCCAAGTATGATACTAGGATCAGAAATTTAGGATCTGCTAGAACTTGCGTCTATGCATCCGATACCACGTTATCTTGACAAACAGAGTCCCAGTTCTTCTCTGTTGCTTTAAATGACTCTTTTGAGTCACTGGGACCCAGTATAATACTGGACTGAGCCGATACCAGGCAACGACAATCCCACTTCCGGACCGAAGCCTTCACAAACATATAAAAACATAAAAACATGGAAAATGTGAACGCACAAAGAAATTCGGTCTTCCGTGACCCGATGGAGAACTGGCGTGAGGAAAAACTCACCAGAAGGAAGTGTTGTTGGGACACTTTTTTCATTCTTACCTCATTTCTTGGGGGGAAAAGCCTAATATGGCCCCTTCAAGTGAACAGTGATGTAAAAAATCCATTCGGTCCCCGTCGGTCCTTTCTTTAGTTGAGGTCGTGCTTCTTTCTCCGTTTGCCTCACTGTAAATCTTTCCTCAAGGAAGATCCCAGGCCTCAACGTCTATGCGCAGATGCAGAACGAAAAAGAACAAGAAATGATGAGTCCAGCTGATCCAACGGAGGCCACGCCCAGCTCTCAGCAGGACCTGGTGACTTCTTTGGAGATCCTGGACACAGAGTTCAACTCACGGCCCATCGGTGAGTACCGGCGCTCTCGTCCGAGCCCCACCCTGCTCATTTCACACCGCCGTCCATCCGTTGCTCGTTTCATGACGCTCATCCTGTGTTTTCTGTTGTGTGTTTCTCAGTGAAGTGGTCCGGTCAGCGGGAAGGCTAGACTGAGCCTGACAAACAGTTGGGTTGCTTCTTAGTGGTACGGTTAATTCACTGCTCTCATCTGTACGGTTACCCGAGAGAACAGATGGAAGGGGAATGAAAGAAAAACCCAGATCCAGGAGTTTCTGTGTTTGCGGCGACCACAAAGCAGCAGAGCAATCATTTCAACAGCCTCAGCATCGGATCAGCTGAGATCCGACATCGCCATTTTCATCTTCCTCCATCTTTCCACGTGGCGTTCATCTGGGTTTTTCCTGCCATTTGTCACCCATCTGTTTTACATTTCACTTACATTCAATGCATGTTTTGATAACTGATTTTCTCTTGAAAGCAGCAGAACAACCTGCAGTTTATCACATACCAGCTGTTTTCTGACCACACGGAGCCGAAACGTTCTGTAATATTCCTAAGAAAAGCATCGTACAACTTAATTCAATGTGCCATTATTTATCTCACAAAAACTAACCCAAAAGGAACAAAAATGTATAAATAATGTGAGCACTGCAATTCAAACAAATTCAACTTTATTTGTATAGCATCTGTTACAATACAAATTGTGTCTTAGTGCTTTCCAGAGACCCAGAACACGAGCCCCGAGCAAAAACTTAACAGAAATTAAAATGAACTAGTTCAGTTCACCATTTCAAAAAATGAACTAAATAGTTCATTTTTAGTTCTTTTTTTTAATTCTTTTTTAATGTTGTTGCGAGCAATTATTTGTCAAAATGATTACCACTGCCCATATACTACACCACCACAAACAGCAATTATTTTATCTAATTTAACTGTCGAAAACTATTGGTCCAGTTCTGAATCCTGAACCAACCAGGGTTCACATTAGCATTGAAGGGACAGCTCATGTAAAAAATTTTCTTTTTCAGTTTCTCTCTACAGCAGCCATTCCTAAACTTCAGAATACCAAGGCCAATTTGAAATGTGAAAAATCTCTGCAGCCCACCGAAACCTTTAATCACAACTGTGATCAACATACAGGACCAGGAACCATGATCCGATAATAATGTAAGGGGTCAACAAATAAGGTGACACTTGTCATATTAAGTTAAGATGACAGTAGAAAAATACTTAACTGGTTTGTTTTGTTACTTCTTAATGTTTTTTTTTATCATGTCATGAATATTTTACAGTAATTAAAAACATATTTAAAAAAGATCGAGGATTTAAAACACATTTGTTTAATTTTTAATGACCTGTCGTGGCCCACCTGCAGTACCTCGATGGCCCACCAGGGGGCCGCGGCCCACACTTTGGGAATCACTGCTATCGGGATTATAGGGACATCATGACATCACGCTGAAGTTATTTGTTTCATGCAATTAAATGTTTACCTCAGAAACACTTTCAGCAATTCAGTTTCGGAGGTTTTATATGACATTCAACCAAAGTATTGAAAGACTACATGATTGCTTTTAGGAAGCATCGTCAGCTCTCATGGTCTTCCTGCTATTGGCAAAAAAACAGCCAAGGTAACGTCACTGTCGTCCCCGTAATCTCGTGTCTACGGTTCTTTGTCACGCATCAACAATGACGAAACGAGCTCATAGAGCTGCTGTAGACGTCATAAGAGAAGAGACTTAGAGACGGGAGTAATGAGGGACGAGAGCAGGACTCTCCTGCACCCGGTCGGACCTGGTGGGACCCGGTGTGTAAACCAGCGTCCGGCCAACGCTGTACCATGTTAATCCCGTAGTTCTGCACAGTCCTGAACTATAAATCCTGTCATTTTTTGCTTCTGCACATTTAACAACTTGATTTGAGCCGTGCTTCATTTTCCATCTAAAGTATTTAGAACTGATCCACGTCAGTTCACCGTATCACTAAAGTCAAGTAGCTCACCGGATCAGTCCCCTAGATCACTGTCCATGCGGGGCACTGATCCTGCACGGGTCCCTGCTCACCTGGACAGTCTCGGGACAGTTGAACGTTTGGACAGATTTGATGGAAGTGACGGTAAAGTGATATTGATGGTCATCCTGAGCGACTGTCAGCCACATGGCCGTAGCACCAAATTCTGGGCCCCTACAAAGGAGGTCCTGGTGGGCCCCCAACCCCCCCTCCCCCATCACCACCGTCACAACAGACTTAAGGTTTTTGGATTACAACAATATGCCATTTAATATAGGGCCCACCAAGTTTGCATAACGATCAATATCTGTCATGAAATTTAGTTTTGGTATTAACTAATATATTCAATACATAATTTTTTCCCCCTTAGCTTCCCGTGGGCCCCCCTCTGCCATGGGCCCCCCCAAGGCTGTGTAACTTTTACCCCCTGTCCGACGGCCCTGGTCAGCCACGCCGGTAAAGTTGCCGTCGCTGAACGAAGACAGGCGTGTTCCTGCCACAAAACGCCTACCGATCACTCTGTAGGAAACCTGAGGGACGTCACTGGAGAGGGACTCCAGGTGTTCTTCATACGCTCTAAGGCCAGGACGCTTTTAAGACAAGACCAGGACTAACCCATCTAAGAGCTTCAGACCAGAACACATGAACTCCGGTGTTTAGGCACCGTGAAAGTCGTTAAAGCTACGCCGGCTTTGATACAACATCCCAAGCATCTGAAAGTTATTCTTCGTGTTCTTTTATCTGGTGCCATTAACGAGACTAGAAACAAAGACCAATTAAAGAGTTTAATAAACAATGATGAATAGAAAAGATTCAATATGCCATGCAGAATATTTTTAATCGGCTGATGGTACACTTGTCCACAACACCACCGAGATGCTGCCATGGACAAATGCACCCAATATGTCAGACTGTCTCAGTTGCTTAAAAGATCCAGAGAGGCGGATCCTCGCGTTCTTCTGAGTTTATTTACTCTTTGTCTCAGAATCTAAATAGCCAACAGCTCTGAATCACAGGTCCAGACACATGCAGTTGTGTTTGTCCAGGAGATGAGATGTAACTAAACTATGGCGTTGCGAACTTCCTTGGAAGACAGCAGGTCAGGGAGCCAGGATGTTCCAGTCGTTTAGGTCATAAAACCTAAAACAGCAAACTGAGGAACTCACAGTAATAAAAACAGCCAGCCTTCCTACAGGAAATAGAGTTTTAGCTTTAACTGTTCTGAGTTAATTCTAAAATCCTAACACATCCATCCCGTACCCGTAAAGGGATGTCAGGTACTGAGGTAAATGTTCTACCATAACTGGACCTTCTGACACCTGTCTTTCTTCTGTCTTGTTCTCTCCTCAGGATGTATGAAGCCTCATGTACATGTAAAATTTTCCACAGAACTCCCCACGTACATCGTCTGAACCTCCGCGGTGGACCGCCGCTCCGGCTGCACCATGGATATGGTTTTTTTTGTTTTTTTACCATTTGGGACACGATGGTTTTGAGCTTTACACCTGTGCATGTTGGACCCTGCTGACACACTGCGCTCCATCCAAACCAGAACAAACTGTACAGGTTTTCATTTTTCCTTCATCGTTTGTCTGACAACTCTTTCCGGAGCGTTTTCCGTTTATTTGTACGGGTCAGACGGAGGAGGATGGTGAAGGAGGAGCCATGAAAGAAGCAGCGCTGTTTGGTTTTTTTTCTTTTACATATCTCTGATTGGTTTGCCGTTAACAGCGGTCGTGTATTATTTATTCATATGAATATACTTTTATGTGAATTACACATTTATTTTGTAAATCATGAATGTCTATGTAGGAAATTTGTGTATTTTAATAACAAATGTCATACTAAAAAACAACGCAGTTATCAAACATGTATAGTCAAAGCTTCCTCAGAAAGCTGATTTATGGCACAAGACACATTTTCTACAGAAATATTCCTTTTTTTGCGGGGGGGGGGTTTGATTTATTAACATCGGTCGGATTAATTTCAGATTCGCTGTTAGACTCCTGCTTCTGGCGCTATTTATGACACATGCCAGTTTGTAAAACGTTTCGCGCTTCAGGACGCCTCCCTGCACCTTCGCAGCAGGTGATCCCGACATCTCGGCAGATCTTCTCAGACAGACGGATGGAGGAAATGACGAGGACGACTCTTCGGGTCTCAGATTTAGGGCGGCTGATGGGATGAGATGCAGGAGAACTGGAAGAGCGTGGCGGCTGGAAGGAAAGAGACGAGACGGGGAGATGGAAGAGAGCTTTTCAGGGACGCGACGTATTAAGAGCGTTCCAGCGGAGGGAGCAGGAGGACGCTGACTTCTTGAATAGTTAATGTGGCCTGTCGAGCTCAAGGCTCGCCGAGGTTCATCCCAGCTCATTATACCTTCAGCAGGAGAACTGGAGCGCAGACGCGATCAAGCTCTCTGGCGCTCCAAATCTCGCAGATGTAAATGTTTGATTGATGCCTCTCAAATCTCCTCCAAGTTTGTTCCTCCTCTTCTTACTTTTGACAGAAAGTTGGAGGTTTGTAAGCTTATGGGGTTAGGTTAGGGTTAGGGTTACATGAGGGTTAGGGTTACATCACATGAGGCGTGATGGAACAGTTGCTCATTCCACGACTAACCCTACCCTACCCCTAACCCCTAACCCTAAACTCAGGTCACCTGGATACGGGACGTGGAGGCGGCGCGTCGGCAACACACACCGGCTGCTTTAGTTCGCTTCAGCGGGCGAAGACCCGCTGGACATTGTGCTTGTTGGCGTCGATACCCTACGTTGCTGTTGGATTGTGAAAAGAGGAGACTGGTTCGTACCTGAGAGGATTTATCTGTACTTAGTTCCTTTAGAGCAGCCATTCCCAAACTTCAGAATACCAAGGCCCAGTTCGAAAAGTAACAAATCTCCGCAGCCCACCCAAACCTTTACTCACTACTGTGCTCAACATACAGGACTAGAAGCTATGTTCCGATATTAATGTAAGGGGTCAACAAATAAGGTGACACTTGTCATTCTCGACCACGAACATCCGGGCCACTGAACACATCCGGGCATGCGTGGGCCATAGCAACCAGGCCAAGGGGGTATACAAATGCTCACTACTGCAAGCGAAGCTGATGCATTTTACATGTGTGCCTGTTACGATAGAAAGATGGTTTAGAACTGTTGTGTGTTCAACTGCACCAACAATGTTGCTCGCCAGCCACATTTGTCATTTTATATGATTCATAGCGAGGCTACTGAATCTGAAAGAAGAAGAAAATGGCTGCTCGCTATTAACAGAACAGACGAAAATACTCCAGGGAAATTATGGGTGCCCAAATCAGACTACATGTATGTTTTTTTTTTTTTAATGGCCGACCAACAGTAACCAAGGCCTAGGCCCTAGCCTGAAGCAATGTAATAAACTCACATTTACTTCTTTATGTATTGGGGGCTGTGTATTGGTGTATAAATATTTCACTTTCTAAAAACTTATACTTACAAGGAGTTTTTATGAGATAATGGTACACATCTGGGTACCCCAAACAAGGCCATTGTTTTGGGTTATTTGTCCAAGAATCAGCTGTGTGCTTGTATAGACACAAATCTAGGCCGACTGTCCAATTTTGCTTTATACCTCGCTAAAGCCTCTCGCTTCAACTCATCCTGATATTGGTAAGCCATGCTCGCCACCACAGGCACCAGTGACGATCGCCAAACTAAGTTAAGATACAATAAAGACGCTTAAAATGGAAATAACTGAAGGAACTGTGAGTGAAAAACACCCGATGCATTGAAATCTGCAATTTTGTTTGCCCCCTGACGCAAAAAACCGGAAGTGTAACCATGGCCGATCACATGATGCGTGACGTCACGCCGATATCGAGAATATTAAGTTAAGATGACGGTAGACACTTAACTGGTTTTGTTTTTTAACTTCTTAATGTTTTTAAATCATGTCATCAATATTTTACAGTAATTAAAAACATATTTAAAAAAGATGGAGGATTTAAAACATGTTTATTTATTTTTAATAACCTCTTATGGCGCACCTGCAGTACCGCGACAGCCCACCAGAGGGCCATAGCCCACAATTTGGGAATCGCTGCTTTAAAGTTAAATTGTATTTTTCCATTTTAGTTCATTTCAGTTCATTTTAATGGCATTGTGCCAATTCACAACAAAAGTTAAGCAGTCATTATTTAGGATCCAGCTCCTTTCAAGTGAGTCTAAATTCAAAATTAATCTGATGTCACTAAAAACAGTCCAGCTTCGGAGCCCAAAAGATTGTGTCAAACTATGTCGTCTCAGGGCGTTTTACCGAGGAGTCCAGCTACACACAGGACCACTCACGCTGTTTTTATCGTCTTGATTCCTCCTGTGAGGGTCAGTGATGGGGGACCTGGGATCCTGGGATCCTGGGATCCTGGGACCTGGGATCCTGGGATCCTGGGATCCTGGGATCCTGGGATCCTGGGATCCTGGGATCCTGGGGATCCTGGGGACCTGGGATCCTGGGGACCTGGGATCCTGGGATCCTGGGGACCTGGGATCCTGGGATCCTGGGATGGGGGACGGCAGGGCATCACATAAGGCGTGATGGGACAGTTGTTCATTCCACGACAGGGCCATGCAAGTCATAACAGCTCAGTATAGTGACGTCCAGCGAAGCTGTATCGATGCCACGTCATAAAGCGTGAGGCAGCTGTGGGAACCACTGGGTTGAGTCTAGTCTTCACCGCGGTTCAATCCCCAATCTTTTGTTTGCGTGAAGCAACGGCGGAGAGGAAGAACGATCTTTTAATGGGAAGAAGCCACCAGCAGAATGAGAGTCAGGGAAGTGGAGCCCAGTCAGGTCTGTCAGGTGTTGGAGTTAAAGCTACCAGAGGCCTGGAGGCCTGGAAGCCAGGAGACCTTGAGGCCTGGAGACCTGGAGTAGCAGACGAGGGTCCTTCACTGATTAACAAGAAGCGCTGCATGCAGAAATTAAATTACATTCCTATATTACAAGTAAGGATGTCAGTTGATCAAATTTTTTAATCGCGATTAATCAAAAGATTTTCATAGTTAAATCGTGATTATACGCACAAAGAATTTTTTTATGTTCTGTTTATCCATCCATCATCTATACCCGTTTTGTCCTATACAGGGTCACGGGGATCTGCTTTATTATTTATCAGTTTGAAAATCGGAAATCCACCAATGCTGCCGTACTTTTTTTGGGGCTTAATTCATCAGCTTCTTAGTGTATTTTGTCGGGCTGCGTTGCTTGACCGCAGTAATTTGCTGACGGTCCCTAAACTCCACAGCAGCAGCAGGTACTCAGAAGGACATTCAGCGCTGTTCCTGAGAGTTTTAGCCACGCCCACTGAGCTTGGAGGGTTGATGACACTGGTGAAATGTCTGGCATACTTATATCTACAAAATGATACCAACCTGGATGAAATCGGTGCCGTTTTCATGACGCTATTAAAGATTAGAGAAAAAAAAAACAAGTGAATGTCGGATGTGAAACTAACTTTACCGTCCTGCGGTGGAAACTCTATCAAAAGACCCATCAAAAGACCCATCTAGCAGCATCTTAAAGGTAAACTTGCCATTCATAAGACCCTTTTCTGTCTCCATGTCTGTCCCACACGTTGACTGTAAATACACTTATTGGCCGAGGATGATATTTACAGAAACGTGTGTTAATCTCGCGTTTTAAAAAAACTGTGACGTGAAACAGAATTTGCATTAACACGTAATTAACGGCCCTAATATACAGCCCTATATATATATATATATATATATATATATATATATGCCCCCATTGACGACTCCGCATTAGTCGTCTTGGCTGAACGTCCACTTCTGTATCTGTCCATGTCTCTGTGGCTCTGTCTAAGCAAAGACTCAACACTTTAGTGAGTTTTTAGTGAAGTTTAGTTCCAATGTTTGCTATATATATATATATATATATATATATATATATATATATATATATCCGAGACTCATCAGACTTTTTTTTGTAAAAAAGTAATATGTTTACATTTTGCAAAACTGAAACATTTTGCCAGAAAATGGCAAATAAAAAAAAATTGCTACTTTTTGACGTAAAAGTTTGACTTTTGACTTTTTGTCGTAAGACGTGTTGAAACGTCATGAAATCCCAGCTTTTTCTCATTTAAAATCGTGACTTTTGCGGGATTGCACGTTTCTCTTGTACGAAAGCGTTTCTTTGGATTAAACCATGAGCGTCGCAGCTTTCTGACATCAGACAGCCGCTTGTAGGAAAAAAGTAGGAAATTCAAAACGGCAGAGGACCAAAACACAGACGGATTATTATTAACAAGAACGAACAAATCAGAGTTGATTCTTTTCACAAATGATTATGTAAATAGTAAAAAAGGCGGGTAGACAACAAATGTTGGATAAAAGGCCTTTCAGCGTTACTGATGAAGAAGTCGTTTGACTTGCTGGATCACAACTCCACAAACGTCGTGACGATGCCGATGCTCAGCGTCTCTCACATTAAGATGTACGCGTGGGTTATCGTTGGTTTGAAGGAGGAAGGAAGCGTGTTGGGACAGGAGAAACCCCTAAGATGAGGAGACTAGCGTTCATGGTTCCTCTCAGGTCACGTGGCCACCGTCCTACTAAAACCAATACCAGTCTCACAACTTCTAACTACTGTGGCATGATTTTGTTTAGGAGGTCTGGGGAATCTCTCACATATTTTCTGGCGGCTTCCTGGAAGTCCACATGTCTTCGTCAGTTGAATCCTCTACTTTCTGTTGTTGCTTTGTCTTGTGGCGGTTTGAAGTGAGTCTGTTGGTCATGAGTCTGAGTCTGAGTTTGGCTGCTTAGGGTTAGGGTTAGGGTTAGTGTGTCAACCAGGGATTAAAGGTTGATGAATAGTAACACACCATCAGAATATTTGACAACAACGTACAGGTTCATCTGGGAACCAACAGAGGCAAGAAAAAGTATATGAACCCTTGGGATTTCCTGGTTTACTGCATTAAAGTGTTTTTGAAATGTGATCTCACCTTCGAGGTGAAATAAGGGGACAAACAACATGCTTAAGATGATGAGATGCGGTAATAAATCCCTGTGTCTTTATTAAATACACCGATTAACATTCACAGCTGGAGGAAAAAGTGAGTGAACCCTTGGAGGTAACAGCTGGTTGAACCTCCTTTGGCAGCAGCGACTTGAAGTGTCTGGATCTGGACCTTCAGTGGGAAGGTTTCCAGAGCTGTTCCAGCTCAGATGTCTGGTCCCTTGAGTTCACTGCACAGCGTATCTGTGGGGTTAAAGTCTGAACCACTCTTCTGCTTTTCTGGTGGATTTACGTCCATGTTTGGGCTTCTACGAAGCTTCGGCTGGTGGAGTGGCACCCAGGCATGATCCTGGAGATGATGATGGTGCCAAGTGGTTCAGGCTCTGAGACGGGAACATGCCCAGATCACATAGATCATGATGCACCCTCCGCCGTGCTTCACTGCAGCGGACGAGCTTTAGCCTTTACATCACTGCACGTGAACAATTCGATTTCATTTCATCACTCCACAACATCTTCCCTGGAGTAGATGACTCAGGATTCCAGTGATGCTTTCACTGGAAATACTGTTTCTCGTCGCTTCTTCTTGCCCCCATTGACGACTCCGCATTAGTCGTCTTGGCTGAACGTCCACTTCTGTATCTGTCCATGTCTCTGTGGCTCTGTCTAAGCAAAGACTCAACACTTTAGTGAGTATTTAGTGAAGTTTAGTTCCAATGTTTGCTAAAAGGCTGAGACAGCAAGCTGCAGATGGCGGTAAACAGCCCCAGAAAGAGGATACCACAGACTAAAATAACGCCTGCAATGCTTTGAGATGACTTTTCGACTTTATTGAATGGCTTCTTCCATTTTGCGAGGCATGGTTCACATCAGCAGATGCTAAACTACACCTCCAGACTCGTTTTTTTCATTAGACTCCAGGCGTCCAAATAGTTTCGACTGAATAAGTTACTCTTTGGGTTTACCCGGAGCTGTGAGTGTTTCCACTTCAACACAGCGTCTTCGTCTACTTCTGCAGCTCAGATCAGGATCAGGTGACGTTTAACACAGAAAAACCATTTAATTCTTCAGGCTGCACATCGTTTTTCCTGCCACCGTGTTTTCCTCAGAGGGTTTGCGCTGGCGTTGTTCGGCAGACGTGTTCAGTTGTTGACCGTTCGAGGACGGTGAAAATGACTCCCAATGGTTGTCGGCGGGTTTGTGTTCTGGTGACGTTTGTTGGCCTCCTCAGCTTGGTGTTGGTTCGAGTTCGTGGCACCTCCGCGGACCGCGTTTCCGCCTGGAGGTTGAGTTGCAGCATGCAGCCGGTGTGTGTTTGACACCTCCAGACAGGGTTTCGCAGAGATCCGAGTCCCGTCGCTGCAGACCTCTGCTGCGTCCACCCTCCGGGGGACTCGGAGACGACTCTCGGGCCGCTGAGTTTCACGTGACGACGGCTGCAGCAGACAGGACGAGGGACCAGGTGAGAAGTTAGAGCCCTAAACGGCATCTGAAACGGGATCCAGCTGTAGACGAGCTTTCTCTCCATCTCCTCCCTGCAGATTAGCAAGATTATTATTTTTGTAGAGAAATGTTAATAATAATAATAATGATGATGATGATGAATAAAAAACTGTTTTATTACTGTACAGCTTTTGTATAAGAACAGACGGTAAGGTGTTACAGTGTTTTTGTTCGACCTCGACTGTGCTGTGTGTAATTGTTTAATGCATTTACAATCATATTTATTAAATGGAAACAAGTCTGTAACCGTGTCCTCGTTCTTCTTTATCTTGTCAAAACTCACCTTGAACCCGTAATGAAAAAACTGAAAAAGCTCACGTCTACGAGCAAATATATGTCAGTCTCCATCCCTGTGATCCTTGTCTCTTCTCTCAAAATCACGGTGCTGAAGTTGGACAAATCCCGCCGCCCTGTTTGACGTGACAGGGATTCAAAGGCCTTTTTGTCCCAGCAGGACAAATGTTCAACAGCACTAATGCCAGATGAGCATAGGGGAACGTCCATAAATGTCAGGACTCCTTTGAGGGATGTGGTCTGTTTGGGCTTATTGTCCCATTACAGAATGAATCCTCCTCCAGAAAAGAGAAAAGAAAAAACCAACAGAGGTTGGAGTTTGTCTTCAGTCAGGGTGGAGTCACTTCACCGCAGCATCGACCCTCTGGATCAGCGGTTAACCTTGTTGGAGCTCCTGAACCCCACCAGTTTCATCTGACCATCCACCGAACCCTTTTTATTGAAAAAAAAAAAAAAAAAAAAAAATATATATATATATATATATATATATATATATATATATATATTTTTTTTTTATGCATGAAACTGCATGAATTACAGACCTTACTTTCTATTTATTGTATTTATCATTCATTTTCTGAACCACCAAAGTCCCTGATTGGCCAAGCAGTGTAACGTGATCACCTGTAGTTAGTGATGGCCAAGCGGGCTGTGTTCAGTGTTAGCAAAGTTCACTTTCTACACGAACTAGTTCAGTTCACCATTTCAAAAAATGAACTAAATAGTTCATTTTTTATTATTTTTTTTCTTATTCTTTTTTAATGTTCCTGGCAGCAATGATTTGTCCAAATAATTACCACTGCCCATATACTGCACCACCACAAACGGCAATTATTTTATCCATTTTAACTGTCGAAAACTATGTGCCCAATTCAGAATCTTTATCCAACCAGGGTTCACATTAACATTGAAGGAACAGCCCATGTAAAACTGTAGTTTATGTTTCAGTTTCTCTCTACAGCAGCCATTCCCAAACTTTCAGAATACCAAGGCCCAATTTGAAATGTGAAAAATATACACGATCCACCCAAACCTTTAATCACAACTGTGATCAACATACAGGACTAGAAGCTGTGTTCTGATATTAATGTAAGGGGTCAACAAATAAGGTGACACTTGTCATATTAAAGGTGGTGTAGGTGTTGTTTGAAAAACGGTTCCATCAATCCAACTCAAGTGAGATTTTGAAAATATACACTCCCTCCCTCCTCCCAAAGGCTCCGCCTCCTCCTCTTCAGCTCACCCCTCGAAACCACGCCTTCACATGATTCACGACTGCATGAACCATAGGGAGGGAGGGATGGTGGGGGGGGGAATGCATTGATATTTGATGGACGTATTATGCGTATTATGTATTATGTCAGAGTTTTTCTCTGATTATTCCCTCTAGACTGGACCAAAACATTTAGTTTTTTTGGCAAACATTTTATTTCAGTGGGTGCAATGGTAATGTGAAAAGGTTTTCAGGCAATATTGTAAAAAGTGTTGCAAAAAAACAACACCTACCCCACCTTTAAGTTAAAATGACAGTAGAATAACTTAACTGGTTTGTTTTATTACTGCTTAATGTTTTTTTTAATAATGTCATGAATATTTTACAGCAATTAAAAACATATTTAAAAAAGATTGAGGATTTAAACACATTTGTTTAATTTTAATGACCTCTCACGGCCCACCTGCAGTCCCACGACGGCCCACCAGGGGGCCTCGGCCCACACTTTGAGAATCACTGCTCTATAGTAGATTAAAAATATGAGGAAAAACTTGCTGCCAAATGGTCTTTATTATAAGATAAAAACAGGTCCTTAATGTGCAAACGTTTTTTCCCCCCATTTCAATATTTCAATCCCCCCCAGCAGTCAGGGTCTCCTCCAGCTCTGGGTAACTGTTGCTTTCATCTTCCTGCTTGTTTTAAACATTTGATGACGCAATTGTTAGCGTGACAGAAGCAACAGCCGTGTTGCCATGTTTGATTGATTTCCTCAGATACATATCAGGCTCGTTTGTGGTGGATTTTAAATGGGGTTCGCTGGAAACCTGAACGGTTTTGACCGTACGTGAACTTTGAAAGAGCGTCGTTCACAACTGCCCAAATGAACTCGTTCACGCCCCCCGGCTGGTGAAGGAGAAAGAGAGCGCGCTCAGTTCACGTTGGCACAAAATATGAACTAGTTCGTGAACTTTCGTTCAATGAACACATTCAAGTACAACACTGGGCGTGTCATCATGAATCATATGAGTCAGGTGCGTGTCTTGATCTCCATCTAACCCCTGAGACCGACTCGCCGAACCCCTGAGGTTTGATCGAACCAGGTTCAGAACCACTGGTCTGTAGTGAAACGCTGCTGTTTCACTGTACGGTTGAGCCACCATCATTTCTAGGAAAACAGTGTTATTATATTTTATTTAATTCTTACATTGTTTACTGCTTCAGTTTAACATTTGAGAGGTGGTTTGGAGACCATCTTTGTCCTCAAGGCGACACGTGGAACATTCATACAGGAGTTCAGGATATTAAAGCAACACTATGTAGTTTTTTACCATGAAAAAAAAGCCAGTAAAAAGGTGTTTGAAAGCTCAACAAGGTGAATGTAGCTGCTGCTGAAGCCTGAGCGGACCAGCACGCCCCCCCACCCCCCACACAGCTGAGTTCAGCATAAGAACAAGCACCGCTACCGCTAACGTGGTACTGTTTGACTCATAATCACGGCATGAACAGCACAAGAAAATTTGAAAAATAGAAATTAAAGAAAAGGAACCGAGAGAGTGGCTGAGCGGGTCGCTAGACAAGAGTGAGTATTAGACCAGAATCTCATCAATAACAGGATGTCGTCAGAATATTGATGAGAGGCTCCCTGGTGGTGCAGAGATCTTTTTTTTTTTTGAACCCATCTTTGGTGCAGAGGTTACAGAGTGTTGCTGTAATATTGATCTCAGAGAAGCAGTTGTTGTAGCTCATCAGTCTCTAAAAGGTTATAAGACCATTTGGAGTCGGTCATTAGGGAGAAAGATTTTTCTCAAGCGGAAAACATTCAAGACGGGAGTCTTTCCAGGAGCAAATTCGTCTCAATCTCAAACCAGATCAGAAAAACTGGCAAAAAAAAAAAAAAAAACAGAACCTACTTCTCAGACTGCACAGGCCTCAGTTTGCATGTTAAATATTAAAATTCAACTAGAAAATTACTAAACAAATATGGCTTGTTTCTAAATGGTGATGGGAGAAAGCCTCTTATGTCTGCAGAGAACTTTTGGAACAATGGTCACAAAACCAAAAAGCACCCATCAGCACCTCAGACTGATTAAATCCTCCTGTGAGGTTTCTAAATGAGGTCTACTGTCTCTGCCCAACCCTGGCAAGAGTAGGCGTCAACAAACCTGGCAGGTAGCTGGAATGTTACTTCAGTTACCAGATGTCTTCTAAACACGGAGATTTCAAGGACGTGACGACGAGTTTCCCCTCCACATATTTACTGACATTTTCTGTAAACAGAAATGTTTCTGTTGATTCAACATTGAAATAAAGCAATTCCTCCCTTAACCTTTAAGCTCGACCCTCAAACTTGGCCCTCCAAAGTTAGTGTGAGGGCTATCTTGTGACTTAGAAATGGGACACCCCTTGAGTGCAGTTACGTCTTCAGACTGTGGGGGGGCGGCCTTACGCCAAAGCTACATCCAATCTGTCAAGAAGACGATGAAAGAGAAGAACTAGAAGAAGAATATATATATATATATATATATACACAGTGGTACCTCTACTTACGAAATTAATTTGGTTCTGGAAGTAGTAAGAACCAGTAAGAAATACATGTTAGAACTAGAAAAGCACTCAGAGAGCACAGACCTCCACCAAACGCAACTATTATCCAAAATGTGAAAGTGATCCAGAATCCAGGATTTCTTCCGGATCACACCCAAAATTAAATAAGTTCTTCCTTTTCATATTTCCGACAACACCTGAAAATTTCATCAAAATCCATCCATAACTTTTAGAGTTATCTTGAACACAGACAGACAGATAAACGCAGGCAAAAACATAACCTCCTTGGCGGAGGTAAAAATTGTTCGTTTACCTGGTTGCTGGGTTACGCTCATACAGACAAGGGGTCCTCCTAGCCAATGGGATGCCAGTAAGATACTAATCTATAGCCAATAGCAGAGCAGCTCAGACGCACCACTTTCAAACCGAGATACAGAGCCGACATGTATTTTTACGTTCGGTAAACTCTGGGAGCTGCGAGTAGCAGCGCTACTGGATTTTTGCCTTTCGTATCCTGAAATTTCTTTCGTAACTAGAGGCAATATTTTCCCTTTGAGGCGTTTCATAACCTGAAAATTTCATATGTAGAGATGTTTGTAAGTAGAGGTACCACTGTGTATGTGTATTTATATATATGTGTGGTAAGGGACACTACGGAGGGCCTGAGCGGGATTTGATCCCCAGACTCCCAGGTGAAAGTCACGTGTGCTTACCAGTCAGCCAAAGGGATATCCCCTTGGCCAAGTAGCCAGGACACGCGATCAATCAGAGGTATATAGTGACAGGACCCCCACACTGTCACATATGTATGTATAATGAAGACAATAAGATGGTTTCGTAACACTTGCGCTCATTTTTAAGATTGAGGTTTAGGGAGGAACTGGAATTCACCCTAAGGGCCCGATCTTACACCTCCCGCTAGCCGCTACCCACTACCCACTACCCGCAAATTGCTGATTTAGGAACCTCCGCCAACCGCTAATGCAATCTTCCGCTCCCTAAAGCTGCTACCCATTATGCCGATTCCCTTACTCACATTGTGGGCGCAGCAATGGGCGTGTCTCTTGCGCTTTCCACAAATTCGGTATCTTGCGATCGTGGGGTTAGGATAGAGGGTAGCAGGTGGTCTGACCACCTGCTACCCTCTATCCTAAATCTGCGAGATACCAGTACCGCAACATACCGAGTTTGTGGAAAGCGCAACTGGCATGTCGGCGCGTAAAAGAGCGTGTCCAAATCCTGTCATTGCGCGTCCACCCAGTCACATGTGGACTGCACAACCGGCTCTACCTCTCGATTATGCATCACTGTATTACTTAATACGTTATTATTCTCTTAAGGGCAGAGGATGTCTGTACAGCTGTGACATGATCTCATTCAGATGTTTGCTGTGGAGGAAACGAGGAGATCACAGAACTCTGTTGTGGAGTTTCTTGTACTGTGCGCCTCCCTCTGACCCTCTCCTTGCGCTCGTAACACCTGAGATGCGTTCACTGGTAGAAGGTAGATGTCATCATACGTGTTCCTCTGGCTCAATGCTCATCCAATGATCCGTTCTGCAGTATTTTAAAAAGCACCGCTTCCAGCGGCTATGCGTCTTGGCGCAGCTGTGCGTCTTTGCGCAGGGGATATGTTCAAGATAACTCAAAAAGTTATGGATGGATTTTGATGACATTTTCAGGAGTTGTCAGAAATGTGAAAAGGAAGAACTGATTTTATTTTGGGTGTGATCCGGAAGCAATCCTGGATTCTGGATCACTTTCAAATTTTCGATAACATTGCGCTGTTTAGTTGTTTCTTGAACCCTAAAGCAACCACAATGGAGACAGGAAGGGAGTTCTGGAATTTTAAGAGTTTAATTCTCTCAGATGTAAAAAAGGAGGATTCGAGGGTTGGCAGCCAAACCAACAATCCAGGGGACGACGAAGGCAAGGAGGTGGCACTGCGAATGGCTGGATCAGGCGTTTCTGTGGGAAGATCTGGCGACGAGTCTGGTTGAATGATGACTGAATAGGTACAGGTGTGCAGTGCCACACCTGGGCTGCTCGTCGGATGGGAAGGTGAAACATAGGTGGATCTGAGTGTCTATGTAGAGGATTGAAGGTGGCGCAGTGGGTTGTGCGCAGGAGCCCCATAGGTGGAAGTCTGCTGTTTCACAACCCGGCTTGAGACCATAACATGCGCTCAATGGGGCCGGAAATTTTTTCTCAACATCTTCGTTAATTATTGCCCACAGATCATTGAATTTCACTCAGGTATTGACACTGAAAACCTCTATAAAATTTTAGAGGCTGATCCGGATCTGATCCAGAAGGCGGATTTTATCGCAATCTGTAAATCGCTGTATGGGAGAACTGTTGTGCTTGGCGGAGGTCTGCGTTCTCTGAGTGCTTTTCTAGTTAAGAAATGCTTTCCTGGAAGCCACTGGCTCTATTTTCTTCTAAGCAGTTTGTTGGAACTTCTTGGAGTAAAAAAGAAATGATTAAATCATTTGCTCCACATTAGTTAGAGCTAGTTATGTATATATCAGTGCAGAGGAAGAGGAAAAAAGAGGAGGAAGCTCTACAGCAGAGTCCCAGACAAGCTGCCCATGAGAGCTGCTCTGATCTGGGTGAAAAGACGCTCCATAGCAGTTTCCAGGTAGCGCAACCTGCTCTTAAAGGCAATGGCTACTGACACACTGATTGGTTAAACAGGTGGAACGCCCTAACCACTCCTATGCATAATGTGTGCATAATATAGTGGTTTTTGCAGGTAAGATCTGGGTTTTGGGAGGTGGAAGATTGCGTTCTTTGTGGGGGAACGCCCCTCCCAATACCTGATATCCCTTAATAGCAGGTTTTGGAGGTTTGGCGCAAGATAGGGCCCTAGGTCTCCAATCTGTAATTTGAACCAGAATGAGACGAAGGGGCTGCTCTGCTTTCACTCCTCTGCTGCAGTAACCGAGAATAGGTTTCCAGTGGAAGAGAAAGCAAGGTGGAGTCATTAAACATGTTAATTTCAGCAGAGATGTAACCTTAACAAGTTCCTGTGCCAACCATAACGATGCTGAAGAGACTGATAATGCATAAATGATGGGGATAATTATAGCCGGCTACTTAACTTTTATTTATGCTGGTCCTAAAATAGCTCTCTTTGGAGCAGTGACACTAATGATGGTGACTGCAGCAAATGCTACCAGCATACGGCAGGGCCAGCGACTCTTCAGAGAGCATGTGACATTCATGTTCAAACGCTTTTTCTGTCCAGGATAAAAGAGAAGAGAGATGGGGTGATGGGGTGATGGGGCAGGGGAAGGATTACAACAGAGCGGCAAGAGATGGAGAGGGATGAAGGACTCTTGAGCCAGAAGCAGTTCTGGTGTCCAGGGCACATGAGATCACCAGGAGATCAATCCCAGAACTGTCCCACTCCGTCTACATCTACAGGTGGTAAAGTACAGTCTGGTGTCCTGCCGCTGCTGATTTACGGTGACGGAGGCCTCCAGAGGCTCCTATGAATAGCTGGAGGGTCACTTCCAATCTAAACAGGTTACCTAGCTTCAGTTCTGGGTCTTGACATTGAAGGTTAGAGTGGACATTTTTGTCTGTTCTAGGATTCTCTAGGATTTTCCAGAATCATTTGCAGGAGCTAAATTATATTTATTTTCTAGATAGTTTCCCACTGTACAGCTGAGGATCTCCAGTGGACCCTGTGGTCACCACACAAGTCAACCACGTTGTCTGAGACGGTCGGGCCACCACGTACGATTTCAGCGGCTCACACGATCCAGTCGGCCATTGTTTACGTTGAAGTGTGAAAAGCTGGAAAATCCCGAACTTTCCATGGCCACCACAAGGTAGGACAAGGAGTTCAGTCATCTGGGAGAGATTCATAGTAGAGTCGCTGCTCAGAGGGAGGTTTTTGGGCATTTTCAGCCACGAGGAGACCGAAGATACGCTGGAGGGAGGTTTATGCTGCCACCATGGATGGATGGATGGATGCATGGATGGGTGGATAGATGGATGGATGGATGGATGGATGGATGCATGGATAGATGGATGGATGCATGGATGGGTGGATGGATGGATGGATGGATGGATGGATGGATGGATGGATGGATGGATGGATGGATGGATGGATGGATGGATAGATGGATGGGTAAATGGATGGATGGATGGATTGATGGGTGAATTGATGGATGGATGGGTGAATGGATGTATGGATGGATGGATGGATGGATGAGTGGATGGATGGATGGATGGATGGATGGATGGATGGCATGGATGGATGGATGGATGGATGGATGGATGGGATGGATGGATGGATGGATGGATGGATGGATGGATGGATGGATGGATGGATGGATGATGGATGGATGGATGGATGGATGGATGGATGGATGGATGGATGGATGGATGGGGATGGATGGATGGAATGGATGGATGGCATGGATGGATGGATGGATGGATGGATGGATGCATGGATGGATGGATGGATGGATGATGGATGGATGGATGGATGGATGGATGGGATGGATGGATGGATGGATGGATGGATGGGATGGATGATGGATGGATGGATGGATGGATGGATGGATGGATGGATGGATGGCATGGATGGATGGATGGATGGATGGATGGATGGATGGATGGATGGATGGATGGATGGATGGATGGATGGATGGATGGATGGATGGATGGATGCTGGATGGATGGATGGGTGAATGGATGGAGGGATGATGCATGGATGGATGGCTGGATGGATGGGTGAATAGATGGATGGAGGGATGGATGCATGGATGGATGGATGGATAGATGGATGGATAGATGGATGGATGGATGGATGGATGGATGGATGGGTGAATGGAGGGATGGATGCATGGATGGATGCATGGATGGATGGATAGATAGATAGATAGATAGATAGATAGATAGATAGATAGATAGATAGATAGACAGACAGATAGACAGATAGATGGATGGATGGATGGATGGATGGATGGATGGATGGGTGAACTGGCCAGATGCTGGTCAGGTCCACAGAGCTCAAACCAGGCTACAATAGACGAACCTTTGAGACTGCGGACTCTCTCAACAATGACCCGTCCAGAAATCCAACCACACATGTTCAGAAGCCAGAATCTGATCCAGGAGGAGAAACTAATCAGATGGAGGAACCAGAATAGAAAAGAGCCCAATCTGGTTTTCTTTCCTTTGTTAATAACTGGTTTGGCATGCAGAGGTAAAAGCAAACTCTACTGATCATATGAGTAACTATGTGTTTCTGCGGGGTTTTACAAGAAACAACTAGACAGTTTTGGTGGTCCAGTGATGAAATTTGAACAAAACAAATTTCTGTTAGCTCCTCACTAATGTGGACATCTGAAACAATAAAACTCGCTTAACCTTCTGATTTTGAAAGACCAACAACTTTCCATCTAGTGTTTCACTGAAATCCTACTTGCGTGACGAGGTTTTAAACAAACTAATCTGAATCTATGGTCGTGAACTTCTGGTAGTGACTGAAACAATTAGATCCAAAATATGAGGAACCAAAGTAGGGCCGGTTGGAGACGTGCTCAGTCAACTGAGAGGAGTCCAGAGTTCACGTCGAATATGAACCAGTGAGCTGGTTTGAGTTCCAGGTTAAGATGCCCGACAGGTGTCTGGAACATCTCCCATCAGGAGGAGGTCTGTGGGTAAACTCCAGGAGTCACTGGATGAATCCATCTCCTGGTTAGCTTGGGAACGCTTCGTTGTCCTTCTGGTAGAAGCTAAAAGAGGTGGCTGGAGAGAGGAAGGTCTAGGAGACTGTGCTCAACCTGTGGACACCACCTGGTCCTGAACAAGTGGTAGGAAATTAATAGATGGATGGAATATACCTGTTTTTTAAATACTCTGTTTGTAGCCCCTGCATACATTTCAAAGATTCAAAGGCCTATGATGTTGCGTTCAAGGAGAAGATGACTGAAGCGTTGAAAGGGAACACCAGGATGATATAAATCCATGTTTGCATGCTTGTGGTTACCTGAGCTCTATTTGGATACAACGTTTTGAACTTATGTCATCTTGATGAAATATATTTTGTTCAAGACGGGCCAAGATAAGTGTTGCATCATGACAAAACATGATGTACCTACCTGACACCCGTGTTGTTTTACAAGCCAGAAATAATAAAGTATGGATTATAGCACAAACTTTGCAAAGTCAGTCAAAATGGATGCACCAAAGTCTTTGAGTACTCAACTTTCCATGGGGAACTTTTTAACCCTTTGCGTCAGCTCCAAATGTTGCTGAGGCTGGTCCGATCACGCAGATATGAGGATCAGCTGACTCTTCAGTCCCGCCGGAGGGCTGCCGGTCTCGCTGTGGTACTGAGCAGCTGAGGCATCAGCAGTTGGAGTGGTTTGATGGGTGAGAGACGTGACCTGCCACCTGGGTCACATGACTCCGCCGGTGCGAGTTAGCAGATGCAGCTTAACGTTGGCCAGATCATTGGTGCTCTTCAACAAGGACGTAGCCTCCGCCTGCTTCCCAGAAGAGAATTTTATCCCTTATATATCTATACTTTTTTTTGCACCATATGCAAGAGTTCCCTGAGCACAAGGAAGGTCAGTGCAAACAAACACCATGAATAATATCCCCAAAGGGAAATTCTCCTATTGCAGAAAAGGAAAAATAATTAAAAAGTACTAAAAAAGAAAACGGCTAAGCTGGTTATGTCACAAGCAGCACCGGAACGCAACCAAACTCTTGATAGACAACATGGGTGAAAACAGACAGCCAACAGTTTAATATCCAGGTGCGGAGACCCTCCTTCACAGCTGCATATTCAGGATTACAGCTTCTGCTTGGTTTATCTTTGTAGCCCCTGTTGCAGACCAAAGTCAACTGTCCTACGTCCTACAATGTGAGCTGTCTTGCAACCAAAGACTACCTGATATCACTTCCATGCCATTTAAAAATATCAATCAGCACAATTAAAAGTTACAACAGAGCAGTTCATTGTCCTGTTCGCACATACTGATGACCCAATTCTACATCTCTCCACATCTCCACATCAGTCGTAGCCTGCATCATCGGACTCATCATCGTACAGTCGCATGTGAGATGTGATAATCTTCAGACATCTGCAGAAGCCATGCACTGCATAGGTGACGTTAGTCACACCCCTGTATGGATTTAAGTCATATCTTTCTGGCCCCACTCAGCAGGTTCAACTGAAAACATTTACATCACAACCTGTCCCCCTTTCCTCTGGTGTACCCCAAGGCTCAGTGCTTGGACCTCTCCTATTCATCATCTACCTTCTCCCCCTTGGCAGTATTTTCCATAAATATAATATACATTTTCATTGCTACACAGATGACACCCAGCTCTACCTGTCCACCAAACCCACCTCTTCCCTCCCACCTACCTCCCTCACCGACTGCCTACAGGAAATCAGTTCCTGTTTCTCTTACAATTTCCTCAAATTTAACAGTGACAAAACTGAGCTCCTCCTCATTGGCACCAAATCCACTCTTTCAAAAATAGACAGTTTATCCATCTCTCTTGACAACTCCTCAGTTTTCCCCTCCCCTCAGGTTAAGAGTCTGGGTGTCATCCTTGACAGTACACTTTTATTTCAGTCTCACATTAATGATGTCACCCGCTCAGCTTATTTCCACCTACGGAGTATCTCTCGTCTTCGTCCATCTCTCACACCCAACTTGATTTTTAATCTCTACTTTTAATTTTGATATTAACTGGGTAGAATATTGCAATATATCATGATATCTCGATATCATAATAATATCGCATCATGACCCAAGTATCATGATACATATCGTATTGCGAGGTCCATGCCAATACTCCCTACCGTGCCCCAGCGTCTGATTGAAGCTCCCTTAACTCGTTGAATTTCCTGCCAGTTTTCAAGCAGTTTGGTTTGATGTAGCAGCTGCCTCTGTGTTAGTGACATATGAATTTGTCCTTGGTGGTCCTGAGAGGGAACAACATTCTTACTGATATTGGAAATGCTTGATTTGATTAATGGAGTGGGGGAATCTGAGGGAGGAGAGCAGCATCTTTGCTTCAAACGTTGTTATATTGAAAGGCAGCATTGATGGACACAGATAGTAGTAGCCACGGATCCATATACAGCATTTAAACATGCAGGTCTGATAAATGATTTCCATCCAGTAATCCTTTAATACTTCATATAAACACACCTGAATACATAAACTCCAGCGTTCGGACACAGATAAAGAACGGACAGCAGCGCTGTGTGATATGGAAATGCAGTCAAACATCTTTCTGAGACAAGAGCCGATAATGAACCGTAGTTTAAAGGATTGAGAGTGAGAGCTCGATCTGCATGAACGCAGACATTAAACCGGTTACCTGCAGGTTCTGGAGGGAAAACATGACACGCGTGTCCTCTCAGAGGTCTGGGGCTCGGCATCCAGGACGCCAGCTTCCAGCAGACTTATCCTAACAGTCCCCTTAAAACGAAACTCTGTGTCAAATCTGGAGCTTAGTCAGCAGATTACTGGACCGCACAGAAGTGCGGAGGATGAACTTTAAATTCCTGGAAGGATTTCACCGTTACTTCCTACCATCAAGCCAGAGGATATACACACACACGGATGACATGCCGGTCTTTCCTCGGAAACACTTCATTTAGGCCATGTTTGCTGTTCATGTGGACACGGGCACTGCAAACAAGACAAGGATCTCCATCAGAGGTGCCGTCAGACCTCTCTGGCTTTGTGGTGGTCTGTTTTCAAAGGCATGACGGCTGCTGTTTGATAGCAGCCACCATCATTCACTGATTAGTTTGGAGTCACCAGCTGCGTTGTCCCGGTCAGACGCTGAACATACGCGCTGCAACATACGGTTTTGTTCCAGCCTCCGGTCGTGACGGGAACATTTCAAAAACAGAGCACCTGCCAGCGCTGCCTCCTCAGCTGGGTCATTGCCGTTACGAGTTTACCCGAAGCCCTAAGAGAATCGTCCGGTATCCTGCCCCGCCTTACACAAAGGTCCCTGGGTGGGTTCCATGCTAATTAATCAGATAAAATAAAATCAAACTTTACTTATATAGCACTTTTAATACACTGAAAATGCAACGCAAATTGCTTCACAAAATAAAACATAAAACAGGGTCACAACAAATTACCAGGATATGTAATATCAGTCTCATTCAAGTCTGCCAGCGACTCACGACTGTGTCTCGCGTGAATATGAAGCTTGTAACATCGACATCGTAACGTAATCATGGCGGAAAGTGGTGATAGCATGCAGGACATTTAACAACCCACTGAAATGACAAAATCCGAGGTCTGGGCATTTTTTTTTTTTTTTTTACAAATGCAGAGGGACAACTGGTGGAGGACAATGATCCTATCTGCAGAGCACTTGTTTACATTTTATTGTAATTCGTACAAGCAACTTGAAGGAGCTAAGGCTAATGCTTCAAGCTACTGAGATGTTTGACCAAGAGTAACCTGGTCGACGCGCTTCGCTAACTCGCATTTTGTAAAATTTACCGTTGCATGTTGATCGAAAAAGGACCGGAACAATGTTCTTCTGATGCAGTTAAAATAATAATTTATTCCATTAACTGATCCGACAACCATAACGCCGGCAGTTAGCGCCACAGCGGTCAAAAACCTTTTACCCTTCCGGGTCCAACACCTAACCAATAACAGGCAGCTACCTTTATACCTGACCCTCAGGTAACAACACAGCGACACCCACAGACACACAGAGTGAACTACAATTCAGAACAACATATTTGGCTCCTTAACAACTGTTTCTTTATTTGCACATTTATACGTATTTAAGGTTCAGCTTAAAGTCCAAAGTATATTTCATTTGAACTTGCACTATAATTTTTGCTCCTGATAATTGTTTCCATATTTTGACCTACTATGGTTGTTAAAGTGTTTATTTAAATTTGCACCAGACAAATAAGTTTGTTCCTGTTATTTATTTTGTTCATTTAAAATCAAACCTTTCTGTGCCAGTTGTTTACCCTTTTAATGTGAAAGTTTCATTTTGATAAGATTTTGGCTTCTGATGTTTTAGTATGACAAGAAAATCACAAGATTTTGTGAAATTATTTAAATGTATGTGTTTTTTCGGCATTTGTACAGCAATTAAGAGTACCGTAATAATATCGTAAACCGTGATAACTTAGTCACTATAATCGAGATATCAAATTTTCTATATTATATCATCCCTAGACCAGACACAACTCCCAGTGTTGCTAAAAACTAAAAGATTAAAAGATAAAAGGATAACAGGATAAAAACAGACAACAGATATAAAATGTATTAAAATGTGAAAATTTCAAAGTTTAGGATTTAAAAATAAAATGTAAAGATTTAATGATAATAAAATGCACAAAGACTTAAAATAAAATTAAGACATAAATTAAATCGATAAAATCATTAAGAGTAAAAAAAAAAAAAGAAATCAGGTAAAAGCCAGATTAAATAGACCTCCAAGCGTCAGTGTTGAAAACAACCCGGATGGCTGCAGTCTCAGGGTTAGGGTTAGGGTTAGGGGTTATAGGGTTAGGGATTAGGGTTAGGGGTTATAGGGTTAGGGTTAGGGTTAGGGTTAGGGGTTAGGGTTATTAGGGGTTATAGGGTTAGGGTTAGGGTTAGGGTAGGGTAGGGTTAGGGGTATAGGGTTAGGGTTAGGGTTAGGGGTTATAGGGTTAGGGTTTAGGGTTAGGGGTTTAGGGTTAGGGTTAGGGGTTAGGGGTTATAGGGTTAGGGTTAGGGTTAGGGGTTATAGGGTTAGGGTTAGGGTTAGGGTTAGGGGGGTTAGGGTTAGGGTTAGGGGTTATAGGGTTAGGGTTAGGGGTTATAGGGTTAGGGTTAGGGGTTCTAGGGTTAGGGTTATGCTTCGATCAAGTGGTGTCCAGAGGCGGTCTCTCCTGCGACCGTCTGGAAATCAAAGAAGAACCAGACCACCAGAGGTTTTGCTCTGTCCTCAGGTAAAACCAGGAGCATTTCAGACGTGGAGCGCCTGCGAGCGCTGCCCGCCTGGCTGGATTCATGAGATTACGAGTTTACCCCCAAGGTCTCAAGATCATGTGAGAAACCCCCGCTCGTTTACAAAAATGCGTAAACAAAATGCGGTGCACCTCTGGATTTGTTTCCCCACAGCTTCTTCAGGTTCTCGTGACGTCAACGTACGAGTAGGAGCCAGCTCACGGAGGGATCCTTCACGACAATCACGTGTCTGACTTCCTGTTAGCTTGATCTGCTGCGAACTGTGCGAACTGATGCAGCGCAGTCGCAATCAAGTGCAATGTCAACCTCGGACCGTCACCTCTTGGACAATCATTGACGGGAACGGCCCGGTGGGACTCAGGGGTGGTTCTTTGAATAAAGAGGAAAATCATTAGGATGCTGTTGGACGACCCAGCAACTACTGGGCTTGAGTCTCCTGAAAAGTGTGAATCACCTGAGAGGAGGATGCACCCCGGACCGGTCTGGTCATGCTGTTTTCAGAACTTAGTTGGGTTTTTGTTTTTTTTTACTTTCCAGCCTGGTTTTCAGTCACAGCCTGGTTCAGTTTAGACATCAAAACTAGTTGGGTTCACAAAACACACACACACACACATATCTGGAAATAAATAACTATGATTGCATGCACCCTTTCACAGTTTTCACCCCATGTTTGAAAGTTTATTTTTTTCTTCCCTTTTTTTAGTTGTAACCTGGTTATATTTAACTTTCCCTCCCATAGTCCAACACCTTCATCATGGTGTCCGTTGGCTCCATCAACGTTGACACACGTGGCCTTTGTTCAGAACCAGAACTTACAGGAACTTGGTCCTTCAAGGAAGAAAGACTGTCAAAGATTTCATTTTCTCTTCCTCACAACATGATGTAACCCTGTTAATAATTTCCCCCATTCAGTATTTGTGGTTGTTGTATTTTTATTTGTAGCCTTGTTATATTTATTAAAAAAAAAAAAAAGAAGAAGAAGAAGAAGAAGTACCGGTATGATCTCTGTATAATAGATATGAGCACTTCTCTAGTCCGTCACTAGGGGGCAACGCAGCGTAACGTAAGTTGTTCTTCTTGGGCTGTTTTTGGTCCTTCATCTTGGATGAGCTGCAGAGCACCACACACTGTGTAAGAACTTAGACCGAAGCTGAACCAAAACGTAACTTTTTGAGTTAATTTGACCTAGAAAGTATTAAAAGAAGAAATCCTTAAGGTAAAACCATTTTGAACTGTGTAAGAAACCAGGGTTGAAAAGTTCTCTCTCGTTGATAGAGGTGATATAAAAAACCAGTCTGGCTATATACCACCAGTGGATGTTGCCCAAAAGGTACATTTTGTTTATTATTTTTGTCTTATTCGTTGTGTAAATTGTGAATTCACATGCAAATATGTATGGTTCAATATGAATTCAATATGCATTTCTTTGTTGTTTTACATAGTTTGAATGCACTTTTGTTACAATACTTATCTATTCATTGGAATTTAAGTTACATTTATACCAGAATACAGGAAAAAAAATGGACCATTAAGATTTTATTGAGGAAAAAGAGACATTTCATGATGAACAAGGGTAAATTCTCTGCACATTCTGTGCAGAGTGGTTTTTTTTAAGGCTTTTTCTGTTCCCCTGGACCTGGTCTTTCTGC
Source organism: Hirundichthys speculiger (assembly GCA_018398805.1). Taxonomy (NCBI): domain Eukaryota; kingdom Metazoa; phylum Chordata; class Actinopteri; order Beloniformes; family Exocoetidae; genus Hirundichthys; species Hirundichthys speculiger. Next base: position 682,461 of record JAGFBZ010000427.1, read on the forward strand.
TTGGACTCCAGTTGGTCATTTGTGAAGCTGGACTCCGCTCTGTTCGCCCGGTGCCTGGTTCCACTGTCCGAGTCTACACTCATCAGCGCTGCAACGATCCTATCAGGTTCTTGCTATGGACGCTATGCTCAATACTGAATGGTGGCCGGTCAAATGACATTTTATGAGGGCACTCAAGGGTACATGATATTTTTTTCTTGTGGTTTCTGAGATCTCAAAGAACTGTGTCCGATTTGTAATACTTTTTTGTTTTTCAAATGTGATTTAAACAATAAAAAGAAACAAAAGAAAAGGGAAAGAATATATTTTCAATTTAAAATTAAATTTGTTGTCCTGTGCTTTATTTGGGGTGGAATCTATGCATCATATTACCTTATGATAGCCTACACAACCAGCCTCGTCATTGAATCTAGATTTAGATAGCCCTATACATTGACATTTGGATTGCTTATTAACAGCACTAGCATTGTAGGGTTACAATGACAAGAAAAATAAACACTAAAACCTGATCAAAACCCAGGCTTTTATCATTTCAGTAGAGAAGGAGCCTCAGTGTTCATCAGTGTCTCCTGGTGTCCTTGAGTCTCTTCGTTCACCTGGTATTTCAGCGGTGACTCGTCAAGAGTATTTCTCCTCCACCTGCCCCGTCCAGGTGACTCCTCTTCCTCAGTCTGGACGTCTGAAGTTGTTGTTTTGAAGAGACGGAGGGACTGGCTGGACGTCAACACCATCAGTCTTTTCATGCCTCATTGGCTCTTGTCAAACGTTGCCTGAGCCACGTCCACACGGACCTCCAGACCTCCAAACTCCTCCTGAAACTGTGGAAGGACTCAAAGTTTGGAGCTTTATCCAAGGACCCTTCGGCTCCACTTTAAGCAAACATTTTGTGTGGATTGTCACGTCGGTGCGATTCCTTACGAATCGTAAGGCGAAGGTGTTTGGATTTGTGCCATCTTTGAAAACCTACTGGAGCAAATCCAAGATTTGTTTTTATCCTGATTAACTTAACTAGACTGAAAAATGCAGTTGTAGCTCGGATGATAGCTGTGTAAGGTCCTGAAATAAAACCGGATTATGTGGCAACCTGCTGTTTTACTGCTGTCATGTAGGTTTAGCTGATGGTTAAAGCCAAACTCAGTGCATCCAGCTGTGGATGATCCATCCCATAATGCAGCCCTGAATGAAAGCCTCATCAGAGCAGGTTTGATGTTCTTTGACATGAATGAGTTTTTAGCTCTGATTTTTCTCCTCCTGTGGAGGAGTTCCAGTTTTCTCCACCAGATGGCAGTCTGCACCAGGCTTTGAGAGGCCTCCAGCTCGACCTCAAACATCACGTCTGATCACTTATCAGCAGTGTGCTTCATGCTTGCCCTCCGCCGTATCGGGCGGATGCTGTTGCCGAGGAAACAAGCTCAAAATGGGCTGCACAAACACCACTCAGTGTAATTTACTCCCCATCTATGTGAAATGGAGTCGCTGTGAGACAGAAGGGAGCTGAGTTGAGTCAGCAAAGATCAGTGGAGATAACGCGGCTGCCTTGAGACTGTGTTTGCAGGGATCTGCGTGGGCGAGCTGCTGCGTCGCTGGCCTTGGTCGGCTTACAGCCAGGCAATAAAAGTCAAATGCTGGAAACTGATGTCCCGAAAAGGCCGAGTCTGTCCAGATAATCTAGTGTCTGAATGACACGAAGGCCTGGTCCAGACGGCGGCTCGGCCACCAGGTATCTATTTAGCTTCAGGGTCACTCGACTCGAGCCAGAACAAAAACAAAGGCAGACTTTTCAAAGTGACCTCTTGTATCAAGCTAAGGGGAAAAAGATAAAAATAAAATGTTTGTAGTAGTGTTTCGAGTTGCGTTTCATATCAGTGGATGCAGCCATGAGCACAACTGCAACACTAGGGGTGAGTATTGGCAAGGATCTAGCAATACGATATGCATCATGATACGATAATATCACAATATTGCGATATATTGAGATATTCTACCCAGTTAATATCAAAATTAAAAGTAGTCTCAGTTGCTGTATATGTTCATCAGATGATATTGATCATTCAGAGGACAAATTGAGTCAAAACTATTTGCTTCAAAACAACCTATTTATTGTTTATTATTAGTGTTTTTGCACATTTAAGTGAATGAATGAATTTTCCTAAAAAATCGACATTAGAAGCTGAAAAATCGATATATCTGGGTGACCGAAAATCGCGATTTATCGCCAAATCGATTTTTTTCACACCCCTATGCAACACCGACTTTTAATTTTTCGTAAAAACAATAAAAATCATGTGATCATGGTGAGTCTTTGTTTTAAGAAAACATACAAGCCTGTTCACTGAGTCATCATTTATTTAACAAGAGTGAAATAAAAAAACAAAACAATAATAATAATGTGGGCAATACTAAGTACCCCATCACTGTTTCTGCAAGATTTAGGCCGCAGCCAGGTGTTGTTAATGAGCTGACCACCAGCAGGTGTGCTGACATCACCGGTCTGATCAGGTGTGTGTGGACACGGCGCAGGTGGAACAGGGTGCTATGAAAATAAAACCGAATTTGAAAATTCCATCAACTAACTCAACCACCTTTAATCCGTTTAGCTCACTGTGCTATTTGAAGGCAGGGTAAGCAATTTCTTGATGTTACATCTGCTGGTATTTGAAACAAAACATGGAGCGCTTGCCCTCTGAAACCCCCCCCCCCCCCCACCCCCCATCAACTCTACTGAGAATCGCATACCCTACCTTTAAGTCCTTTTTTTAAGAATAAAACTGAATGATCAGAAGACACATGGCCCACACACATCTACAAGACTCTCAAATGACTTTTCCTTCTACAATAAAACAAATCAATAAAACCTAGCAACACCGAATGACAATGACGACTAAATAAACCGGTCACAATTCTACCACAGGAATGAAAACAACCACCACGAGAATCGCAGCGATGCCTTCAGTACAAAGATGCTCTAGTTGGGTCGTTGGGGCCGTGAACGTTCAAATTGATGTGCAGATGATGGAGCAGAAGACCGAGGTCCAGCATGGCCAACGGACTCGTCCTTGTGTTTGCCAAAATGATCAGAGCACGTTTGATGTGACCAGCAAAAGAAAACCACTTCTGAAATGCTGTAAACTCCCCACCAATCGAAACGTTCAGCATGGTGTTGGAAATGTTCAGCGTGGTGTTGGAAACGTTCAGCGTGGTGCTGGAAACGTTCACCATGGTGCTGGAAACGTTCAGCGTGGTGTTGGAAACATTCAGCGTTCAGCGTGGTGTTGGAAACGTTCAGCGTGGTGTTGGAAACGTTCAGCGTGGTGTTGGAAACGTTCAGCGTTCAGCGTGGTGTTGGAAACGTTCAGCGTGGTGTTGGAAACGTTCAGCGTGGTGTGGAAACGTTCAGCGTGGTGTTGGAAACATTCAGCGTGGTGTTGGAAACGTTCAGCGTGGTGTTGGAAACGTTCAGCGTTCAGCGTGGTGTTGGAAACTTTCAGCGTTCAGCGTGGTGTTGGAAACGTTCAGCATGGTGTTGGAAACGTTCAGTGTGGTGTTGGAAACGTTCAGGGTGATGTTGGAAACGTTCAGCGTTCAGCGTGGTGTTGGAAACGTTCAGGGTGGTGTTGGAAACATTCAGGGTGGTGTTGGAAACATTCAGCGTTCAGCGTGGTGTTGGAAACTTTCAGCGTTCAGCGTGGTGTTGGAAACGTTCAGCGTGGTGTTGGAAACGTTCAGGGTGGTGTTGGAAACGTTCAGCGTTCAGTGTGGTGTTGGAAACTTTCAGCGTTCAGCATGGTGTTGGAAACGTTCAGCGTGGTGTTGGAAACTTTCAGCATTCAGCGTGGTGTTGGAAACGTTCAGCGTTCAGTGTGGTGTTGGAAACTTTCAGCGTTCAGCATGGTGTTGGAAACGTTCAGCGTGGTGTTGGAAACGTTCAGCATTCAGCGTGGTGTTGGAAACGTTCAGCGTGGTGTTGGAAACGTTCAGCGTTCAGCGTGGTGTTGGAAACGTTCAGCGTGGTGTTGGAAACGTTCAACGTTCAGTGTGGTGTTGGAAACGTTCAGCGTTCAGCGTGGTGTTGGAAATGTTCAGGGTGATGTTGGACACGTTCAGCGAGGTGTTGGAAATGTTCAGCGTGGTGTTGGGCCACCTGGTGTTACACAAAGACCACATGGCAGTTTGAGACAAAGTAACGGCAGGAGGGACTCAAACTACCAGCGGCCTTTGCAAAGTTTTATCGTTTATCGAACCTCTGTTCGCTCTCTTCCCTCCGACTCCACGACAAGCCCACCCCCCACTGTGAGGATCAACTCCAGTCTAACAAAGCGCTCAGCCAAGGTAACCCTCCAACACCGCCTCTGAAGCCACTGGTTAAAAAAAAAATAATTTTGATTCGTCACAGAAACTTGGGATGACGTGAATCAAATGCAGTTTTGCACTGGAGCATGACTTATGGTGGTAGAACACCAAAGATAAGTTTTCTTTTGTCATTTGTTTTTGCTCTCCGGAAGCTGGCTCAGTCAGTTTTTGTCTCAACGTGGTCGTTATTACATCGTTGGATGTGTAGAAGCCAAGTGCCAACACCTGTCTACCCCAGGAGAGCCCCCTTCATCCCAACACCGTTCAAGACCAACCTGGACTATCTACCCTGGGTTACCTAGTCAGGCCGCGGCGAGGTTAGCAACTGCTGGTAGCATTGGTGGAGCTCGGATGGAGCCCCGTCAGTCTTTGTTTCATCTCTGGCAGTCCTTGTTTCAGCTGTGGTGGTCCTCGTTTCAGCTCTGGTGGTCCTCATTTCAGCTCTGGCAGTCCTCGTTTCATCTCTGGCGGTCCTTGTTTCATCTCTGACAGGCCTCGATTCAGCTCTAGCAGTCCTCGATTTAGCTCTAGCAGTCCTCATTTTAGCTCTGGCAGTCCTCGTTTCATCTCTGGCGGTCCTCATTTCAGCTCTGGTGGTCCTCCTCTCAGCTCTGGCAGTCCTCGTTTCATCTCTGGCGGTCCTTGTTTCATCTCTGACAGGCCTCGTCTCAGCTCTAGCAGTCCTCGTTTCAGCTCTAGCAGTCCTCGTTTCAGCTCTGGCAGTCCTCGTTTCATCTCTGGCGGTCCTTGTTTCATCTCTGACAGGCCTCGATTCAGCTCTAGCAGTCCTCGATTTCAGCTCTAGCAGTCCTCATTTTAGCTCTGGCAGTCCTCGTTTCATCTCTGGTGGTCCTCGTTTCAGCTCTAGCAGTCCTCGTTTTCAGCTCTAGCAGTCCTCATTTCAGCTCTAGCGGTCCTCGTCTCAGCTCTAGCGGTCCTCGTCTCAGCTCTGGCGGTCCTCATTTCAGATATCATTTCAGTAGTGACACCTGAAGCAACAAGAGATTCAGTCTGAATGGATGTAAGGTGATGTTACTTGACATCATCAGGTCACATCAGCCGAGCTAAGGGTAGAGTAGCGACTGCCAGGTCTGACCGGGGTCCGGTGGGCGTGTCCCAACGAGTTGCTGGGGTTGTTTGTTCCTCTGCCCACTCTTGGTTTGACCAGAGTTCTGAGGAAGCTGCAGTCTCATCTTTTTCAGTTGGGTTAGGGTTAGGTAGGTTAGGTAGAATGGAGGTAGTTTTGACAAGTCCAACGGGTGGAGGCTTTGGGACAGACCCAGGACAAGCTGGAGGGATTCTATCTCTGGCTGGCTTGGAAATGCCTCAGTGTTCCCTCTGAGGGCCTAGAGGAGGTAGCTGGGGAGAGAGGGAGGTCTGGGCCCCTGTGGTCTGGCTGCTACTCCCATGGATCGAAGTTGGAGAAATGGAAGTTCATGAATGGAAGGATGGAGGCTTGGAAACTGAGCTTTTCCCCTTTCAAGATGTGTCCAAGATGTACGTATTGTATCATACAAATGGCTTGAATCATCTCTGAGTTATGTTTTTGTTTTTTGTTTTTTTTTGTTTGTTTTTTTTTCAGGTGGTGGAGAATGTGTCAGAGTTCAAACATAGAGAACGTGACCTCTATGTTTCCAGATGGATTCAAAGCAGCTTTTTGTTCTTTATATTTGTTAAAACTCAGCAAATTATCTCTATCTCTTTAAGAGCTTCTTCATTGTCCTTCTCCTGCATCTCTTTTCGCTCATCTTCTCTCTCAGTGGTCTCCTCCTCCCAGTCCTCCTCTTTTTTCCCCGTTCTCCTCCTTGTTTTTCGCTCCCCCTTTCTCAGTGGGACCTTCACTCTCTGGTCCGGTTCTGGACCTCCTGCTGGCCCGCAGGGTCCCGGGCAGACAGTTTGCCAGGAAGAGGACGGCGGAGAGGCCGAGGAGAGAGAAGACAACGCCCAGACCAACCTCCAACTCTGGAGAACTCTGCTCGGCCTCTTTCTCGTGACTCGGAGAGAAGTCCTTCTCCAAACTGGGCGACAGCACAGCTTTTTCCAGAGCATTCTGACTGACCACCCATCTGTCGCTCAGCTTGTTCCACCTCCTGTAAGTCCTCCTCCCTTTGACTTTCTCATCGTCCGTACTCCCGCTGCTCACCGTCCCACCCTCATCTTCGTTTGATGCGTAGAAGTCCACGTCAGATTCAACCAGCGTGTCTGAAATGTCAAACTCAAAGTCATCGTCCTCGTCGTACTTCTTCCCTATTGTCTGCAGGAAGCCCGTGTCGAGGTTCACCCTGAGCCAACCAGATCCTCTGGCCAGCCTTCTCGTGCTTCTTCCTCTTTCAGAGTCCAACCACTCCCTCTCAGCATCGCTGATGGAGTTGGAGGTGATCAGCTGCTCGGTGCAGGTGGAAACCAGGAGTTCTGCCTGCAGCAGGGGCCCGCCTCCTTCACCTTGGGCAAAGATTCGCTGTCCAGGGCTGGGCGTCACCACCACCACCGTCTCAGCCAATGAGGAGAGGCGCAGGAAGTGTGGAAGGTCACCAAAGCTGGAGAGGAGGGAGGCGGTGTCGTCGCTGAACTGGATCCAGACACTGACGGACGCTTCCTGCAGAGACACGACGGGACGTAGATAAGACCGAGAACTGTCCTCCACTTCAGAGAGACACAGGTCACAATGATAAAATGTCTTCTTACATTATTGCATGAGTTGCGACCCAAAATGAAACCAATTTGATCAACAGAAACAATATCAGAGAGGACAGCTTTAAGCCTAAGTCATTTTCGGTCCACGTCCAGCAATGCGATTGGTCTATAAGAAGCACATTCATCTGCCGGTTTGCCTTTTTTTAATCAATGAAATGTTTACATCCATCATAGCATTTGGGAGTGCTCCAGCGTCAAAAGAACAGGACAGCATATTAAGCAGTGGATCGACCAGCAGATTTTGGAAAACTTTATAAAATTCAAACCGTCTAGCCTTGTTATTTTGTAGAGCGTTAGAAGCTTGTATGACTTCCTGTCGGGTAATCGGCGTATTTAGGAGCTCTTTGTTTCAGATGCTTGAGGAAAATTAATATGTGGAAAGAAAATATCCACCAGAGTCTCTGAATTACAATCAGACTTATACAAGCAAGCGCTCATTAAATTGTAGGAAGTAGGTGTTAATGTGTTTATTATGATGAACTCTTTTACCAGATCTATCTTTTATAACTGGGTTGGCTTCAGAGCCAGCCTTTGCCTTCACTAAATTTGATAAATATTTGCTTGCTTTATTCCCAAACTCATACATCCTTTGTCTGACCAGAAGGATAGATTTCTGTACCTCTTTGGACAAAAGTGTCCAGAGCTGCAGTAGCGGTATCAATCTGAAGCCTCAAGTCCTCTGATGGATTAAGGTTAAACTCTCCTTGCAGCTTACATAGTTGCTGTTCAAGCTGTTGTTGCTCAGTCCTCTGCTTTTTCTTTAGATCTGCTGAAAATGATATAGTAGAGCCACGGATAACAGCTTTGGCGGTCTCCCAGAGCAAACACAGAGACACACCTGGGATGTCATTTTCAGTAGTAAAAAGTTTGAATTGTTCAGTAAGATGTCATCTGAAATTCGAGTTTTTGAGAAACCGCCACATCCCTCTGGGGCGTTGTGCTTTACTGGATCTATCAAGACGCGGGTTTGGCAACAGTTAAAATCACCGGCTACTACCGATGATTCAATAATCCACTTTTAAAACAAGGAAAACACTTGGATAAGGGGAGCATAAACATTTAAATAGGAGACAGCTTCCCCATATAGTGTTCCTTTAATCATAACATATCTGCCCAATATGTCAGCTTTAACCTCCACCTCTGTGAGAAATAAGGATTTATGATCTAGGATAGCTGCTACACCTCTGCTCCTGGAGGTGAAAGAGGAGGAGTAAACCTGGCCCACCCATTCCCTCTTTAATTTCGTGTGCTCTCTGTCATCTAAATGGGTCTCTTGGATCAGAGCTATCGGCACATTCTCTTTTTTTTTTAATAATTTGATATTTTCTTACGTTTAATATGGTCCTGAATCCCATGGACATTCCAGGTACAGCTTAACTGTTGCGTTATTACTAGGGCTGGGTTAATGGTTGATGCGTTATTATCGCGTTAACGAATTAATTTATTAACGCCGACATTTATTTTATCGGGCGTTAACGCATGTTGCGCACATGCTTTTGTTTTCGAAAAGTCTGTTTCTGGCTGCTGCGGAACCGCGAGAGAAGTGGCAGGTAAACAAGGAAAAGCTAAAACAGACATGGAGAACAGTAAAAATCAGTGAACTTTACAGTTCAGGTAGCAACTCAGGTAGAAATATCAACAATTCTGTCTGAAAAAAAAATTCTAGACTGCAACAAAACGTTTGCGTCATTCCTCCATGTTCCATCAGATCTGCTCCATGTGTTCACTGTCCTGCTGTTCTCTAGCTGGTTCCTGCAGTGCAGCTCCATCTAGTGGCACAGATGTGTAATGACAACAGAAAGTCCAGTCCTCCATTATAAAACAAATTCAGTTCTGTGGCCCGATTCAAGTCTAAAATTGAAATATAAAAAAACACAGGAATTTTTTTTTTAAATTTATTTTTTTTTTTGCTGTTACATTAAAAAAACGAAAAATGTAATAAAATGTCACTTTTAATTTTTTTTTTTTTTTTGATTGACTATTGAAAATGGAAGGGAATGATTGATATACAGATTGGTAAAGTTACTGAACTTTAACATGGACATTTTCATTTTAAAGTTCTCCCAGACGCAGGATTCAACAGAAACAAGGTTATTTGTAACAACTGACAAGTTGAACTCCCCGTTAAAAGTTTCTGCTGTTACCTCAGAAATTACCTGTTTTAATGTTCTGATTGTGCTGAGACACAATCATTTTGTTGGATTTTGGACTTTTGGACTTTTTTTTTTCCTTTTTTAAATAAAAACAGGATGACATTAATGCCCTGGCAGTGGCAATAAGCTTTATTTCATTTTACATTTTTTAAGATGAGATTTACACTAAATATGTGTTACTAACAAGTGCTGATGTTAAAAGTGTTTGAACAACAAATGTTATGACACTTTAGTTCATATGGCAGCAGAATATTTAAATAAAAGTGACCTTTACACTACTTTTGAATTCATTCTTTGATTTTGCGTATACAATGCGAATAATTACGATTAATCAGGGAAATAATGCGATTAATCGCGATTAAAAATTGTAATCGTTGCCCAGCCCTAGTTATTAGACATCATCTCTGGTATATGTGACCAATCTGACTAGACTGATCCCCTGGTGTTACACCAGGACTCAAAATATAAAACCTTCTGGCAAGAAAGGAAAGAAAACTGTGGAAAGAAACAAAACCCCAAGCGACCCTTCCCATATCCTCACTACGCCTTTTTAAAACAGGGCATCTAAAACACTTTACAATATACATCCTAACTGCACTAAACCAGCGCTCCAAACCTAACAATATACAGTAAATAGTAACAAACGTGTAGAAAAATACTTTAACAGGAGTGAGCTGTATGTAAAGAGAACAGACCTAAATCACTTTTAACCCTCACCACACCCAAACGAGTAGGATATCGCCGGTTTAGAGATCAACGTGGCCCCGCATGTCATCATCAGCTCAGATTAACGAGCCTATTATGTGAGAGGTATCAGATGGGATCCATGAATAACCATCCAGTTATGGCTGCACCTTCAGCTCAACTCGATGGGACCATCGGGGCTATGCTGTCTGCATAAAACCTTTGTGCAAAAGCTTCAGTGAGGACCAAAGTGCTGGTCACACAGTATGCAGTAACATCTTCATCTTCAAGGCCTCTACAGGTGTATGTGGGTGTATTTTCACTGCTTGGATCGCTATGAATGCCGGCTGCCTCACCTGGTGATGGTTGTTCAGGATGTTGTAAGCTGTCACTGTTGTTGTGATGAGGGAGGGATGGGCGGGGTTGGCTGCGACTGACATGCCGAGACCACTGACCACCTGCACAGACAGGCCAGCGGGGATGACGATGTCAGAGGTCACGGTGACGTCACATCTGCCCAGCACGCCACGCCTCTGCTCCGATACGACCTGACGGACAGAGCGAAGGTGGCGATTAATGTTCAGACTGTGACAACATAAAAGTGAGCCAATGCACAACTGTCACATACATGCAGGGACGTCTTTCCCGGTCTCAGACCAATCAGGGTGTTCTGTGGGCCCAGCGAAGCCACCTGGGGATCATCTATTCTCAGCCAGTTTTGGGTCAGCTCTGTTACATCCACGAACCAGTCTGACGTACCAAGGAGCTGTATGGTTTGTCCGTGAGCATCTTGAGCTGTAAACTGAGTCAGAACCTGAACTGAGGAGCGCTGGTACACCGGCACACACCTGAGGAGACAGGACACGCACACAAAGAGCTAAAACCCTTCTTGTATCTCCATGACTGGTCAGACCAAGCAATGCGAGGGACCGTCGAATCACGGGGTCCCAGAAAAGCGATTTAATCTTTTCTATGAAAAGTGAAAGTTCTTTACCCTTCAGGTCCTATATTTTCTAATATCTATAATTTCTATAATGAATTGTTTCATCACAAATTCCTAAATCTTAGCTCCTATTTAACTTTCAAGTTAAAGTTAAATACAAAAACACCCCTCTGATTTGAAGAGACTAGCGGCAGGTTCAAAGTGTAATGGTGATGCCTTTTGGCACTCATAATTGTATAATGTGACCTTGTGACACTCAGGATGGAATCATGAGGCCTTACAGCACTTGGGGTGGAAAGATATGATGTTTTGGCACTTGGATGGTAAAATTAGGCTTTTTGGCCGTTGAGATGGAATGATGAGTTCTTTCAGTTCTCAGACTGGAACGATGAGAACTTTTGGCGCTCTGGGTGGTATGATGAGACCTTTCGGCTTTCAGGATGGAAGGCTAAAGCCTTTTGGCGCTTAGGGTGGTATGACGAGACCATATGTCACTCAGGATGGAATGAGGAGACCTCTAGTACTCGGGATGATATGATATGATATGATATGATATGATATGATATGATATGATATGATATGATATGATATGATATGGGATAGGATAGGGTGTGATATGCCCTTTCTATTCTCAGGATGGAATGAAAAGGCCTTTCAAATTATTTTTATGGAAATACAGGGAGAGAACCAACTCATTAAACTTCTCTTAGTCTATTTTGTGAAACCAATGCCCTTAAGAAGTTCCAGACGTTCCTGCTTAACAGCTACTGAATCCCTCAGGAGAAACTGTGAAGCCAGTAAATGCCACTGTTGTTGACAACCTGACCACTTTCACACTTCACAGCCCCTCTGGGCAAAAACAGCAGGCTGCTCATTTATAAAACTGTACGGGGGTGCTTACTAAAAGTGTCAGAGTGCCCAAGAACTGAAAATGGCATGCACCAAAAAATATTCTAATTTATAAAAGCGTGCATATGCACAACAACAAGTTAAAGGAAAGATAGCTGCGAAACAGGCATCCTAGACAACAACTGCATCTCCAGTGATCCAGTCACGTCTGTTAAGTCAGCTCCGTACCCTTCTTCTGTGAAGAGATTCCAGCCATCGATGGCATTGAGAACAGGGTCTCCCAGCAACACTCGCAGGGGCACTGATGGGGCCCATACCCCCAAACACACTGAGCCACGGAGCATGCCCAGTAGAAACTCCACTTTTGCACATGTGCTGCCCAGTCCTGATTCACTGCCGTCCACAAAGATAATGGAACAATCACTGGAGACCTGTGTGGAAGATATTATTGGAGACTACAGTTACCCAGGTGAGTTAAAAACACAAGTTACAGGCTACGACATATACACTGATGCTCAAAAAATGCTCTAAACATTTCAAATCAAGTTCATGCTACATTGATTTAGCTGAAGTGTTCACAAGTGGTTCATGTTAGGAAACATGGTTTACCGAGGAAAGGTAGAGAAGGTAGTTAGAGAAGTTAGAGAAGGTAGGGATGAAGGACAAGTTAGAGAAGGTAGAGATGGAGGACAAGTTAGAGAAGGTAGAGATGGAGGACAAGTTAGAGAAGGTAGAGATGGAGGACAAGTTAGAGAAGGTAGGATGGAGGACAAGTTAGAAAAGGTAGAGATGGAGGACAAGTTAGAGAAGGTAGAGATGGAGGACAAGTTAGAGAAGGTAGAGATGGAGGACAAGTTAGAGAAGGTAGAGATGGAGGACAAGTTAGAGAAGGTAGAGATGGAGGACAAGTTAGAGAAGGTAGAGATGGAGGACAAGTTAGAGAAGGTAGAGATGGAGGACAAGTTAGAGAAGGTAGGGATGGGGGACAAGTTAGAGAAGGTAGGATGGAGGACAAGTTAGAGAAGGTAGGGATGGAGGACAAGTTAGAGAAGGTAGAGATGGAGGACAAGTTAGAGAAGGTAGGATGGAGGACAAGTTAGAGAAGGTAGGGATGGAGGACAAGTTAGAGAAGGTAGAGATGGAGGACAAGTTAGAGAAGGTAGAGATGGAGGACAAGTTAGAGAAGGTAGAGATGGAGGACAAGTTAGAGAAGGTAGAGATGGAGGACAAGTTAGAGAAGGTAGGATGGAGGACAAGTTAGAGAAGGTAGGATGGAGGACAAGTTAGAGAAGGTAGAGATGGAGGACAAGTTAGAGAAGGTAGGATGGAGGACAAGTTAGAGAAGGGTAGAGATGGAGGACAAGTTAGAGAAGGTAGTAGGGATGGAGGACAAGTTAGAGAAGGTAGAGATGGAGGACAAGTTAGAGAAGGTAGAGATGGAGGACAAGTTAGAGAAGGTAGAGATGGAGGACAAGTTAGAGAAGGTAGAGATGGAGGACAAGTTAGAGAAGGTAGAGAGGATGGAGGACAAGTTAGAGAAGGTAGAGATGGAGGACAAGTTAGAGAAGGTAGAGATGGAGGACAAGTTAGAGAAGGTAGGATGGAGGACAAGTTAGAGAAGGTAGAGATGGAGGACAAGTTAGAGAAGGCAGAGATGGAGGACAAGTTAGACAAGGTAGAGATGGAGGACAAGATAAGCCCTAATAATCAGTAATCAAGAGATATTAATGTTAGAGGTCCTTACAGGATGCTTACTGAAGCACAGAGGATAAAAACTATTTCAGATGTCTGATCTAACTGTGTGTCTGGTCAAAAAAAGGTATTGGCTGTTATGGGTTGTTACAGCAGATTCTTAACAGTACTGCTTTATATTGCAAAGCTAATAACATTATTATGATTAGAGCTGCTTGTTTATGGAAAGAAATAATAATCATGATCACAAAACTAAAATCATGATTAAAAAAAAATAATTATCCACTTACTTTTGAACTATGCTTCATTTACTGAACTACACAGAGAAATGTTGACGTTAAAATAGTGAACCTAAACTTCAGTAAATAAAAGTCCAGAGACCAGAACAATGATCAATGCTAACATGGCAAGTGCTGGTGGAGCTGCTCAAATTACCTCTGGAAGGTTTTTGGTTAAAATCAGATTAATTTTACAGCTTATTATGTGCTACCCTGAAGTCCGCCTGAGATGCTGTTCATTAAAGCAGCACAGAGGAACTTGGGGTCCTCCTGTAATCCAGCTTGATTTATTTATTTACTCATCTGTCAGATTCATGTGGACTGTATAAAATCAGTTTTGTTGTGAAACTGTGCTGTATGAATTGAACTGAACTAAACTGGACTGAGTCGGCTTACTGACTGTCACATTGAAACTGCTCAGCTGTTCGTCTTCGTCTGGGTAACTTAGCCTGTCGCTGTCCATTTCACACCTTGACAGGTCTGTTCTCTGTCCAGGGGCAGGGATGCTGGCAGGAGCACTGACGACGTCAGGAGGCTCACGCTGTCAGTCTCTGCGCACACTCTTCACTCACACAGCCGTCCTGAACACCAGCTTCCAGCTGGCTCAGCAGGCTGTGTGAACAGCTGCACAGTCTGGCATTCAACTGGAGCTGGTTTAAGGTCCATTTTCAGCATGATTGCAGAACAGGTGAGTTATGCAGGCCATTTTTTAGATCATGTGGAATGAATTTTCACAAAGTTTAAAATCCAGTTTACTTAAAAAGAATCATAATTCAATTTGAGCATTAGTGTTAATATCATCCTCACTGCCTAAGAGATAACACGATGGATGTTTAACCACTGATGAACTGATCCTCTGCAGATGTACAGACATCCATAAAAGCAGATGTTTTGACATGAAGCATTCAGGTCTGTGATGGTTTTAATACAGAGACACCAGATTCTCAGTATTGATACTTATTGACATGGTGAAAAAATGTTTTTTTTTTTTTTTTATAAAACAAAAAAGGATAATGAAATTAAAGAGAGGGATGTTATTTCCACTGAAACACTTCACCTGTTGAACGATCTGAGCTGGAGACTCACCTGTGAAGTTTCTTTGTTGTTTGTCTGTGGCAGAGGATGGACATCATATCGTGTTTGAAGCTCTGGCTTCTCTCCACGGTCACCGTCCACGGGTCCGAGGCCGGAGCCGTCTGAGCCACTGTGGACACCAGGCCCCTCTTCACCTTCATCCTGAACATGCACAGCTGTGAGAGCTGGCTTAACGCTCACTAGTTAAAACAGAAGCAGCATTTTTATCTTACCTGATGACCACAAAGTGAGCACTGACGTTGGCTCTCAGGTTCACGGACACCCCGATGGGATGTCCTGTCAGGACCGGGCCCCTGTGGTACCGGACCACCACATGAGCGTCCACATTCAGCACCTCCTCTTGTTGCCCGTTCAGACAGTCTGGCTCGGTCTTGCTCCTCTCTGTCCTGCTGACTTCCTGCTGCTCCCTCAGGGTCACTGCTTTAATGTGGAAGAGCTCCCTCTGGGTCTGGGTCACGCTGTCCTCCACACATCTGCCAGAACAAACAGTCACAGAACGAAGAAGCCTGATGGTTGGTTGGAACATGCCCACCTGACCTCGGTTAGCGCAAGCAAGATGTACTGGAACGTACCTTTCTTGAGTCGAGACAGTGAAACGTACCTTTCTTGTGTTGGCTTCAGGTCGGCTGCTGCATTGAAGGAAGAGTAGTAAAGCTGGATCTGGTTTCTCATCGGGTCCTGTTGGTATCTGAGACCCCGTGGAGCATCCAAGTGAGTGTTGCCTGTCAACCTTTGGTCTGGACCTGAATCAGGAATACATTCATCCGTCACAGAGGCAGCTGAGGGTCACCCCACCACCACCACTTCCACAAAACTACTTCACAAACACATCTGCCTCAAGTAGCCACAACTACAGGTCACGCCTTAAAAAAAAACTGCTGTAAACCTTCACTGTAATGTTTATATATTTAATTCTATCTCTTTCTGAGGTTTAGATCTCTAAGTTCAGTTCGCTGCAGAATTCCTGTTTCTAGTCTGAATGTCACAGGTAGATTTGTTTTTTTGGTGGTTTGATTATTACTATATTAGTTCACTTCTTATTGGGAGAAGATTTTGCTGCAGTTGTTTTTGATTTCTAACTGCAGATTTAAACCACATTTCATGCAAAGAAGAACAGTTTCGGGGCAACCGGTGGCGCAGTGGTTAGGGAAGGCAGCCCATGTAAAGAGGCTCCAGTCCTCAACGCTGCAATCGCGCCACCCGTGTGACTCTTTGCTGCATGTCTCCCTGCTCTCTCTCTGCTTTCACTGTCAATAAAGGCCATTAGTGCCTAAAAAAAAAAAATCAGTTTAGGAAGAACAGTCTCATGTCCTAAACAAAAAGTCACTAAGTGAAACAGGTCACTGTTGATATAATCATTAAAGTCGACCTATTTTTCATCGAATGGTCTACGTATGAGGTAAATAAGACCTCAGGTGAACAACAACATGATGTTTTTTCTCTGTCCCATTATTTGACAGACATGAACCCAAAATGAAAAAAAATGTGGGCAATACCAAGTGCCTTCATGATCCGGTAACTTGCAGATTAACCTTTGGTAGCAATAAGTTAAAACTTTGTAGACTCTTGTCTCTAGGAGTACCTTTCTTTAGTCTCCGGTCTATAACTCCTCTGTAGACTCTGGTCTATAACTCCTTTGTAGACTCTGGTCTCTAACTCCTCTGTAGACTCTGGTCTATAACTCCTCTGTAGACTCTGGTCTCTAACTCCTCTGTAGACTCTGGTCTCTACTCCCTCCTCTGTAGACTCTGGTCTCTAAAACTCCTCTGTAGACTCTGTCTCTAACTCCTCTGTAGACTCTGGTCTCTAACTCCTCTGTAGACTCTGGTCTATAACTCCTCTGTAGACTCTGGTCTCTAACTCCTCTGTAGACTCTGGTCTCTAACTCCTCTGTAGACTCTGGTCTCTAACTCCTCTGTAGACTCTGGTCTCTAACTCCTCTGTAGACTCTGGTCTCTAACTCTCTCTAACTCCTCTGTAGACTCTGGTCTCTAACTCCTCTGTAGACTCTGGTCTCTAACTCCTCTGTAGACTCTGGTCTCTAACTCCTCTGTAGACTCTGGTCTCTAACTCCTCTGTAGACTCTGGTCTATAACTCCTCTGTAGACTCTGGTCTCTAACTCCTCTGTAGACTCTGGTCTATAACTCCTCTGTACTCCTCTGTAGACTCTGGTCTATAACTCCTCTGTAGACTCTGGTCTCTAACTCCTTTGTAGACTCTGGTCTCTAACTCCTCTGTAGACTCTGGTCTCTAACTCCTCTGTAGACTCTGGTCTCTAACTCCTCTGTAGACTCTGGTCTATAACTCCTCTGTAGACTCTGGTCTCTAACTCCTTTGTAGACTCTGGTCTCTAACTCCTCTGTAGAGTCTGGTCTCTAACTCCTCTGTAGACTCTGGTCTCTAACTCCTTTGTAGACTCTGGTCTCTAACTCCTCTGTAGAGTCTGGTCTCTAACTCCTCTGTAGACTCTGGTCTATAACTCCTCTGTAGACTCTGGTCTCTAACTCCTCTGTAGACTCTGGTCTCTCCTCCTCTTAGACTCTGGTCTCTAACTCCTCTGTAGACTCTGGTCTATCACTCCTCTGTACTCTGGTCTCTACTCCTCTGTACTCTCTCCTCTGTAGACTCTGGCTCTCTGGTCTATAACTCCTCTGTAGACTCTGGTCTCTAACTCCTCTGTAGACTCTGGTCTCTAACTCCTCTGTAGACTCTGGTCTCTAACTCCTCTGTAGACTCTGGTCTCTAACTCCTCTGTAGACTCTGGTCTCTAACTCCTCTGTAGACTCTGGTCTATAACTCCTCTGTAGACTCTGGTCTCTAACTCTGGTCTAACTCCTCTGTAGACTCTGGTCTCTAACTCCCTCTGTAGACTCTCTGGTCTCTAACTCCTCTGTAGACTCTGGTCTCTAACTCCTCTTGTAGACTCTGGTCTCTAACTCCTCTCTAACTCTGGTCTCTACTCTCTGTAGACTCTGTAACTCTGTAGACTCGGTCTCTAACTCCTCTGTAGACTCTGGTCTCTTAACTCCTCTGTAGACTCTGGTCTAACTCCTCTGAGACTCTGGTCTATAATCCTCCTAGACTCTGGTCTATACTCCTCTGTAGACTCTTGGTCTGTCTCTAACTCCTCTGTAGACTCTGGTCTCTAACTCCTCTGTAGACTCTGGTCTCTAACTCCTCTGTAGACTCTGGTCTCTAACTCCTCCCTCTGGTCTCTAACTCCTCTGTAGACTCTGGTCTCTAACTCTCTGTAGACTCTGGTCTCTAACTCCTCTGTAGACTCTGGTCTATAACTCCTCTGTAGACTCTGGTCTCTAACTCCTCTGTAGACTCTGGTCTATAACTCCTCTGTAGACTCTGGTCTCTAACTCCTCTGTAGTCTCTGGTCTCTAACTCCTCTGTAGACTCTGGTCTCTAACTCCTCTGTAGACTCTGGTCTCTAACTCCTCTGTAGACTCTGGTCTCTAACTCCTCTGTAGACTCTGGTCTCTAACTCCTCTGTAGACTCTGGTCTCTAACTCCTCTGTAGACTCTGGTCTCTAACTCCTCTGTAGACTCTGGTCTCTAACTCCTCCTCTCTCCTCTGTACTCTGGTCTCTAACTCCTCTGTAGACTCTGGTAGACTCTCTAAACCTCTGGTCTCTAACTCCTCTGTAGACTCTGGTCTCTAACTCTGACTCTGGTCTCTAACTCTCCTCTGTAGACTCATGGTCTCTAACTCCTCTGTAGACTCTGGTATATAACTCCTCTGTAGACTCATGGTCTCTAACTCCTCTGTAGACTCTGGTCTCTAACTCCTCTGTAGACTCTGGTCTCAAACTCCTCTGCAGACTCTGGTCTATAACTCCTCTGTAGACTCTGGTCTCTAACTCCTCTGTAGACTCATGGTCTATAACTCCTCTGTAGACTCTGGTCTCTAACTCCTCTTCCTCTGGTCTCTAACTCCTCTGTAGACCTCTAACTCTCTGTAGACTCTGGTCTAAAACTCCTCTGTAGACTCTGGTCTCTAACTCCTCTGTAGACTCTGGTCCTCTAACTCCTTTGTAGACTCTACTCCTCTGTAGACTCTGGTCTCTAACTCCTCTGTAGACTCTGGTCTCTAAACTCCTCTGTAGACTCTGGTCTATAAATCCTCCATAACTCTGGTCTCTAAATCCTCTGTAGACTCTGGTCTATAACTCCTCTGTAGACCTGGTCTCTAACTCCTCTAGATCTCTCTGTAACTCTCTCCTCTGGTAACTCTGGACTCTGGTCCTCTAACTCTCCTCTGTAGACTCTGGTCTCTAACTCCTCTGTAGACTCTGGTCTCTAACTCCTCTGTAGACTCTGGTCTCTAACTCCTCTAGACTCTGGTCTCTAACTCTGTAGACTCTGTCCTATCCTCTGTAGACTCTGTCTAATCCTCTCTCTGGTATATAACTCCTCTGTAGACTCTGGTCTCTAACTCCTCTGTAGACTCTGGTCTCTAACTTAACTCCTCTGTACTCCTCTGGTCTCTAACTCCTCTGTAGACTCTGGACTAGACTCTGGTCTAATAACTCCTCTGTAGACTCTGGTCTCTAACTCCTCTGTAGACTCTGGACTCTCTATAACTCCTCTGTAGACTCTGGTCTCTAACTCCTCTGTAGACTCTGGTCTCTAACTCCTCTGTAGACTCTGGTCTCTAACTCCTCTGTAGACTCTGGTCTATAACTCCTCTGTAGACTCTGGTCTCTAACTCCTCTGTAGACTCTGGTCTATAACTCCTCTGTAGACTCTGGTCTCTAACTCCTCTGTAGACTCTGGTCTCTAACTCCTCTGTAGTCTCTGGTCTCTAACTCCTCTGTAGTCTCTGGTCTCTAACTCCTCTGTAGACTCTGGTCTATAAATCCTCTGTAGACTCTGGTCTAAAACTCCTCCGTAGTCTCTGGTCTATAACTCCTCCATAGACTCTGGTCTTTCAATGTTGTGTAGTTGTTTTTTTTATCACTTCTGAACAGTGAACCCCAGTGAAGATTGTAAATTGTCATAAAACTCTTTCCAGATGGTGCAACAATTGCTCCTTTAGACCAGTGCTTATATCTTTCCCTCTAAGCATTGTTCTATTACTGTTCTGAATGCTCCAGACCAGCAGACTGCAAAAACATTATCAATATTATGATTCTTTTTTGTTTCAACTTCATTTCTGTCAAATAAATGTTGGCACAACTGAAAAGAGTTACGTGTTTTCATTCACCTGTAGCTGCATTTGAATCATACTGGACACGTAGTAAACAGTTCCAGCTTTGTGAAAAGCTTCCTTAAATGTTATTGGACTGAAGACTGAACACTATTTCCTCACTATTTCTCAAATCTCTTATAAAGCACACAGCTATGGGTTAAAGCTCTGAGATGATTCCCTTTTCTCTTCCATGAATCAGGGAACTGACATCATCTCAAGCTGAGAAATAAGCTTTTTAAAATTCACCTCAGTGAAGAAGAAGTTGCATGCCGATGGCTCACAAAGTTGCCATGACGATGTGTTCCACGCTGCCGCCCCCACGTCTGCGCCTGACGATCATGGTGGACGTTATCGTACCACTTGCCCAGGTCCTTTTGTGACTGGTCAGTGAGCTGATCCTGATCCGTTATCCAATCACTGGGCAGCGTCAGCGTTACCAAACACAGACCTAGAGGAGGCTGAGAAACAAAAGATAAAAGAGAGCAGATGGAAGTCAAGGAATGAAGGAGTGAGAGCATCCTGGATGGTCTGGTCCTCACCTGGATGAGGCACGAAGCCCTCTGCTGCTCCGTCTCCTTGAATGCATGCAGAGTGATGCAGGTCCCATCGACGCTGATGTCATCTCGCTTGTGGAACAGGACCCTCACCCTAAACCTCTCCACCCCCGCCTCATCCCTCTCTCTCTCCACATTTTCTGACAGGAGGGAGGCGTGCACAGAGGGAGAGCCCAGTAGGAAAGGCTCAGATATGAGCTGTGGGAAAGAGGTACAAGGATTAAAGATGAGCTTTAAAAGTCTTCAGTATGTCATAAGTAATGTGTCCTTATCTGCTTACCTGTGTAACTGAGTAAGGGCCAAAAGAAGCCTGCAGGACAGGTGTAGGAGCCTGGCTGGGCCAGGGCGGCACGAAGAAACTCTGAGAGGACAAGAAGGGGCTGGAGTTGGAGAAAAGAGGGTCAGGATTCAGCTGGGACAGAGGCAGGAACTGCCAGGAAGGAGGGAAGACCGACATCTGGACTGGGAGGGAGAGGAGGGGGGGAGGAGGCTGCAGGAGGGAAGGGGGGACTGAAGGATGGAGAAAAGGAGGTGGCAAAGAAAGATGCGCGACAGTATGAGATTGCTGTTAGCACATTTTCGTTTTTTTTTTTTTTTTCAGTCTCTACTGTGGGCGTGTCAGGATCCCAAGCAGGTCCAGACACCTGCACAGGTGGACTCCAGGTGGTTAAGCTCCTCCCCCTTCAACCTCAAAACAACTCACAAGAGCTACAGTTTTATACGTTTTTTTTTTTAATCTGCTTTTTACAACAAAAATGTGGAACTCTACAAAAGTTACAATTTTATGACAAAAAGTTAAGAATCTTTGTCAAAACATCATGATTTTGTAAAATTTGAGAGATCATGACAAAATGAGCTTTTAATGACAAAAAATTGCAACATTGTGAAATTTACGAATTTACAACAAACATTTGTGATTTTAAGACAAAGTTGCAATAAATGAGATTAACAGTTATTTTCAAGTAATGTTATTAATTGTGAGAGTCAAGAGTTCACTAAAGAGTTGCAACATTAATTTAAAGACTTCTATGACAAAAAATTGTTTTTACATTTTAAAGAAAAAAAATTGTGATGTAGGACAAAAAGGCTGTAAGTTTGTGTTGCCAAAATGTTGTGATTTTTTGTAAAATTTGAGATTTTATGACAAAAACTCACTTTTTGATGACAAAGTTGCGATGTTGCGAAATTTGCATTTTTACAAAAATGTGTAATTTAAGGTCATAAAGTTGTAATTCTTTGTGATTTTGTAAATGTTACAAAATCAAGTTAAAGTGTAAGTTTTCTCATTTACATATAAGTCATAATTTTATGTCAAAGTTACAATTTTACAACATTTCAGGTTTCATGAAAATGAAACACTTGCCTTTTTACTGCAGAAACTCTTGATTTCAGGACAGAAAGTTGCAATTATATGAGATTCACAATTTTATGTCTTAAAGTTTTAATTCTGTTTCAAAAAGTTGGGATTTTGTGAAAGAATTTTATTTTACAAAAAAATGTTTTGACTTTGCCGAATTCACAATTTTGCAACAAAAATTCCTAACTTTTACAACATGTAGTTGCAATTTTTTGTCAAAATTTTTTTTTTAGAAGGTTGATATTTTACAACAAAAAGTTGCAATTTCAAGTCAGACAAAAAAAATGTGTGTGATTTTGCAAAATTTGCAAAATCACACAAATTTTTTTCTCTAGAAAAAAAATCTTTAGAAACTTGGAATTTAACAACAAAATGCTGGTTTCTTTTTCTTTAAGTTGAGATTCCTTTTGTTTTTTCTTAAATCTGATGAGAAACAATTAGTATTGTATGTTTATTATATCATATCATAATATAAAAAGTGTCGTTTATCTGAGGAGCCTTTTCCTTCTTACTTGAGCACCTGCCCCAAAAACTCTGTAAAATCCATAACTCTGTGAAAAGTCTCTGTGGTTCCTAAAAACCCGTTCCCTTCTGATTCTGCCAGCGCTGCCATTGTCATAGACTCTGGGTTGCATCATTATACATATGATTTTATATGATCTGAACAATTGGTTTACTGGGAAATTGTTACCATAAAGCACCTGTCTTTATTAAGTAAAGTAATTAATGATGTAAAAATTAGCTATGTCTTTTACATGGTGTAAATCCAGGCACGTTTTTATACGTTTGCTGAGACTGAACCAGCTGAATTTAATTTAAACTGACAAGGGGCAGGACTGCTTCTAATTACTGATTGAGTTCTGCTGGTGTCTTGGCTTTCCATGCCTTTTTGCACCTCCCTTTCTCGATGTGTTTATTTCACATTGTCAAACATAACTTAATTTATTGATATCTATGGTGCTTTCTTTGCATGTGAGGATTACATGGATTGTTGGTAACATCTGGTGAAAGTTTCATGTCAACTACACCTTTAGAAAAATGGTGACATGTTCGGTACTTATTTAACCTGCTGTATATCTCCTTCACGGTCGTGCTGCCTTGACAGTAATAATCAAGGACTCACCCAGTATGGAAACCCATAAGAGCAGCAGCTCCGGTCCTCTAACCCACCACATACTGGACCAGGTGAAGCTACAGGCCTCCTGAAACACACAGCATCAGTTATTGAGAAGGTTTTTCTGAAGCAGATGTCTGACAACAACAACAGCAAACAGGGGGAGCGAGCCACATCTGTATCCAAATCAGCATTTCAACTGTGTCAGAAAAAGAGTTTAACCTGCAGCTGAACATGAAGTTGAACATTATTATAACATCAGAACAAGAACGGGTTTAGCTGATCTGCAGTTAAGCAGCTGGAAACAACATTGACCTGCAGAGTCAGGAGCCTACATGACACCAGATGTTTTACGCACAAACCGTATTTCACATCCACAATATTCATTTACTGCAATAAATAAAAGGACATCAGTTGAATTTTTAGGTTAAACACAGACTGACAAACATGAAAAAACATCCTAATAACAGTCTCTACGATCAACTAAAATCTGTCAGTTTAATGCAATATAATATCAGTTAAACACTGTAATCTCAGTTAAATGTGGTAATCTCAGTTAGTTTCAGTTAAATGCAGAAATCTCAGTTAAACACAATATAATCTCAATTAAACACTATAATGTCAGTTAAATGTGGTAATCTCAGTTAGTTTCAGTTAAACACTGTAATCTCATTTAAATGTGGTTGCTTCAGTTAAACATGGTGATCTCAGATAAATGCGGTAATCTCAGATAAATGTGGTAATCTCAGTTAAACGCAGTAATCTCAGCTAAACACGGTAATCTCAGTTAAATGTAGTAATCTCAGTTAAATGCAGTAATCTCAGTTAAACATGGTAGTCTCAGTTAAATGTAGTTGCCTCAGTTAAACATGGTGATCTCAGTTAAATGCAGTAATCTCATTTAAAAGCGATATAATCTCAGTTAAAACTGTAATCTCAGTTAAATGTGGTAATCTCAGTTAACACTGTAATCTCATTTAAATGTGCTTGTTAAACATGGTAGTCTCAGTTAAATGTGGTTGCCTCAGTTAAACAAGGTGACAAGGTGATCTCAGTTAAATGTAGTAATCTCAGTTAAATGCAGTAATCTCAGATAAATGCGGTAATCTCAGTTAAATGTGGTAGTCCCAGTTAAACATGGTGATTTCAGGTAAATGTGGTAATCTCAGTTAAACGCAGTAATCTCAGCTAAACACAGTAATCTCAGTTAAATGTAGTAATCTCAGTTAAATGCAGTAATCTCAGTTAAACATGGTAGTCTCAGTTAAATGTGGTTGCCTCAGTTAAACATGGTGATCTCAGTTAAATGTGGTAATCTCAGTTAAACGCAGTAATCTCAGCTAAACACGGTAATCTCAGTTAAATGTAGTAATCTCAGTTAAATGCAGTAATCTCAGTTAAACATGGTAGTCTCAGTTAAATGTGGTTGCCTCAGTTAAACATGGTGATCTCAGTTAAATGTGGTAATCTCAGTTAAACGCAGTAATCTCAGCTAAACACGGTAATCTCAGTTAAATGTAGTAATCTCAGTTAAATGCAGTAATCTCAGATAAGTGCGGTAATCTCAGTTAAATGTGGTAGTCCCAGTTAAACAGTCATCTCAATTAAACATGGTCATCTCAGTTAAATGCTGTAATATCAATAAAATTTGGTAGTCCCAGTTAAATGTGGGTGTCTCAGTTAGTCTCGGTTTAATCTCAGTTAAATGCGGTAATCTCAGTTCAGTGCAGTAATCTCGGTTAAATGTAGTAATCTCAGTTAGTCTCTCTTCAAACACAGTAATCTCAGTCAATTTGCTGGGTCAACATATGAGGAAGATGTTCAAGTCTGCAGTTATGATGTAATTTTAGCATTAGCAAATGGTATCAATTTAAAAAAAAATCTGGAGCAAGTCTGTAAACATCTTGTTGGAAGATTGAATGTAATTTTGAATACTGTTCTCCACAGACTCCTGTGTTTAGGGTGTCATCCTGAAAACCTGTGTTTGTAGAGCTGCGAAGGACTTCACCGTAGCTAGAATGACACATACAGGTAGACCAACCCCCCTCGCACACAAACACCTTGAAACACCTGGAAAGGGTTCTGGGTGTCGCAGTGGCAGCGTTGCGTCACAAGTCTCAGCCAATCAGATTTAAGATACACAGCTAGAGCTCACCAATAAAACCATACACGGGGCGGGACTGTTTAGAAGCACGCAGCAAACTTGTGTAGTGAGCAGGAAGGTATTTGATTGGCTCCACCTCCGGGGAGCGTTGCCGTGACACTCCTGTGTAAGCCCACGAGATTGTAAACTGTATCGGAGGACCTGGACAAACCCTCTGTGACGTCATCCACAGGTTTTTGAAGAGTGACTTCTAAAGCCTCTATTCTCATACGGAGCCATGTTGCAAAAGGACAGAATGAGCAGGACTGGGAGCTGGAACACACCCACCTGAGTTCAGGTGCTAGTCTATGATGCTGTTCACCAATAATTTTCATTAAAGAAATATAAATAAGATGCGTATATGCAATAAAACCCAAGGGATTATGCTCAGATGTGTCAATCCATCCTGACTTCTGATGCCACCAAAACAAAAACAAACATGGCCGCCCCTCAATGACCTGGTGCTGATAGACAGCAGCTTCCAGTGTTTCGTCACAGCTGGCTCCCGGCTCCAGGCAAGGATCATTGAAATCATTTATATCCTTTATACTGCAAAGTTTCTAATTTTAACATGGAGGTCAATGGAGATTGACTCACTTCTGGAGCAGCACCTGGTGGTCAGTGGAGGAACTGCAGTTAAAAAGGTTCCCTTCCTGATTCACATCAGACCAGCGAACTGGGTGGAGCCCATTGGGGGTAGGAATGGGATCAGGCCTTAGAGTCAGGTTAATTAGGACCAAGGAGGCACACACACACACACACACACACACACACACACACCACTGACCCACCTGCATCTGTTTCAGCTCCAGACTCCATCTTCTGGTCGAGGTTTTTTAAAATAATTAAAAGCCACATCAGCAAATCTGACAGAAACCCTATTTAAATTATTTGAAAAAATAAAATAAACACATTAAAATGATAAAATATGTGTATTTGTTCCTCTTTCTTGTCTCTGCCGGGCTGCTGCTGCTCCGAACCTGGACCATCTGTCCTCCCTCCGTCCCTGTGCCAGATAAACACAAAATACAGATTTTAAATGCTTGATAATCCTCTCCACGTCCCTCCTCCCGTCCTATTGTTACCATCTACTTATTTCTAATGGATTTAACTTTTTGTTCACGTCCTCACTGTCGTCAGACTAGTGTCCGTTACTCTTTGTGTTTCCCTGACTTTAACCCTCCAGACTGCAGCGTCTTCAAGCTCCACACTGAGACGCCCCAGAAGCCTTCAAGCTGTGAGTAGCAGTCCACCAAGAAGAAGCCTCATCATTAAAGCTATTAAAGCAGGTTATGTCAAATCTAGATCGCCATTAAGAGCCTGCTTACACAAAAAACAAAGAAAAAAAAGAGCCTGCTGACAGTCACTAACTGGAGCTTTTAGACCACTGAGGACAACGCAGACTCATCAGCTGCTCCTCCTCTGAGCCGTCTTTGTAGCGTGAGAGGATTCCTGATTTCAGCTGCATACAACCGACGCAGAACACTGTCCACGCAGTGAAGCACGGCGGTGGCGCTATCATGCCGTGGGCCTGCAGCCAAACATTGCAGACCAGTTCTTATTTTGCTTGACTGATTGACTAATTTATTTATTTATTTATTTATTTTGAACAGTTAGAAATGTTTTTTTTTTTGTCTTCATAAAAGTTTGTGTACAGAGTTGAACATCCTGACGCCTCATTTCTACCTGAAACAAGCCGTAAAAAGACAACGGAGCAGGAGTCTTCAACCCACCGGCGTCTCCAGACATATTTTACTGCGGCACATGCCCCAGTACTGATCTGCTGTGCCCCAGTATAAGTTTCACCAGTAAAAGGTTTTAAGTCTACATACGCAACAAAATGCACACATGGCTACCTAATATGGTAATTAATTCAGAAAGAGAGAGAGACGCTGTCTAGCAGCTGAGTGACTAAAGGTACGTAACGTTAGCCCATAACAACTTGCTGAATACTTATATAATATCTTCTTTTTTTAATTTTGATTCTGATTTGACTCAAACACTTCTGTAAATGGATATCAGGAAGTTATTCCCTCGCAGCAGGGATGAAGCAGCAAGGAGAAATGAGAGAGGTCAGCCCCTAGATAGCTAACATTAGCCTATGTTTATGACATTAATGCTACATTAGCTGAGCTGATTCTCGCAGCAAGAATGAAGCAGCATGGAGAAATGCCCCTAGCTAGCTAACATTAGCCTGTGTTTATGACATTAATGCTACGTTAGCTGAGCTGATTCTCGCAGCAAGAATGAAGCAGCATGGAGAAATGCCCCTAGCTAGCTAACATTAGCCTGTGTTTATGACATTAATGCTACGTTAGCCGAGCTGATTCTCGCAGCAAGAATGAAGCAGCATGGAGAAATGCCCCTAGCTAGCTAACATTAGCCTGTGTTTATGACATTAATGCTACGTTAGCTGAGCTGATTCTTGCAGCAAGAATGAAGCAGCATGGAGAAATGCCCCTAGCTAGCTAACATTAGCCTGTGTTTATGACATTAATGCTACGTTAGCTGAGCTGATTCTCGCAGCAAGAATGAAGCAGCAAGGAGAAATGAGAGGTCAGCCCCTAGCTAGCTAATGTTAGCCTGTGTTTATGACATTAACGCTACATTAGCTGAGCTGATTCTTGCAGCAGGGATGAAGCAGCAAGGAGAAAGCTAGCGTACGTTAGCCTGTGTTTATGACATTAACGCTACGTTAGCTGAGCTGATTCTCGCAGCAGGGATGAAGCAGCAAGGAGAAATGAGAAAGGTCAGCCCCTTGCTAGCTAACGTTAGCCTGTGTTTATGACATTAACGCTACGTTAGCTGAGCTGATTCTCGCAGCAGGGATGAAGCAGCAAGGAGAAATGAGAAAGGTCAGCCCCTTGCTAGCTAACATTAGCCTGTGTTTAAGACATTAACGCTACATTAGCTGAGCTGATTTTCGCAGCAGGGATGAAGCAGCATGGAGAAATGAGAAAGGTCAGCCCCTTGCTAGCTAACGTTAGCCTGTGTTTATGACATTAACGCTACGTTAGCTGAGCTGATTCTCGCAGCAGGGATGAAGCAGCAAGGAGAAATGAGAAATGTCAGCCCCTTGCTAGCTAATGTTAGCCTGTGTTTAGGACATTAATGCTACGTTAGCTGAGCTGATTCCTTCTGTTGAGACGACTGAATTAACATTATCGGTACAGATTTCTTAGAAGCAGCTAACGTAATAAGGGTGAAGAACCCAAAGTGGTGATGAGAATCAGACCTGAGGGGAATTTCAGTGAGTTAACTGTCATGCTGGTTCTGGTTCTTGTCAAGACCTCTGCATCAGTGATGAGAGCTTTTGTTAGTTAACTAGATATTGATTAGCCCAGGGATGCTGCAGTGGTACAGTCTCAAACAGTCCACCTTCAGGTTTGCAAATCTGGGTACATTTTTTCCTTAATCATCAAGTCGTGACCCAAATTTTTAAACCATTCAAATTTGTTTCACAGAAAAAGTGCACAGACGGTTTGCCTTTATAACTGGCTAAAATAATATCGTTTTGTCTCCAGAAAAATGACTTATATTTTCTGCTTCTGTTTTTTTTCTCCCTCAACTTTTCTTTTTTTCATGCACACATCTGCAACCCACTGAAAATTACCCACAATCCACTTTTGGGTCAAAAGAACCACTGGTCAACTGTATAACAGTTACATTAATATATATTTTATGTCTGTCCAGACAAAGTGGAGAAGCAGATAGTGGTGAAGGAGCAGATGGATGTTGATGAGCATGAGCAGAGGTGAGTTGACTATCAACTATAAAAATATCCCAATCATGTTTGTTTTTGCATTAGGAAAAAAAACCAAGATGTAGGGGGGCTTTATTCTTTATTTTACTTTTAAAATTGTTTGATGTGCATATGTGAAATATGGTTTGCACAATAAATATTTCATAAAGATTCATTGCTCTTCTTTTTTGCTTTTACCAGTAGTGGTTTACAAGTCTAGAGTAAAGCTCACAAGTGGGCCAAATTCATCAGTTCATTCAGGTGGTTCATCAACAACATTATCTGACCTGACTGGATAGTTTGAAGCACTATTTACGTTTTTTTTTAATGTAAATAACTGCAAAAATATTTTTTTTCATATGGATTATATGTGCCCCAGCTTTGCCCGAGTGGTGCCCCAGCTGTGCCCCAGCTGTGCTCTAGCTGTGCCCCAGCTGTGCCTCAGTGACACCCCAGCTGTGCCCTTATTGAAGCTCCAGCTGTGCCCCAGCTGTGCTCCAGCTGCGCCCCAGCTGTGCCCCAGCTGTGCCCCAGCTGCACCCATTGACGCCCCAGCTGTGCCCCAGTGATGCCCGAGCTGTGCCCCATTGACGCCCCAGCTGTGCCCCAGTGACGCCCCAGCTGTCCCCCTGTGATGCCCGAGCTGTGCCCCATTGATGCCCCAGCTGTGCCCCAGCTGTGCCCCAGTGATGCTCCAGCTGTCCCCCAGTGATGCCCCAGCTGTGCCCCAGCTGCGCCCAGCTGTGCCCCAGCTGTGCCCCAGCTGTGCCCCAGTGATGCTCCAGCTGTCCCCCAGTGATGCCCCAGCTGTGCCCCAGCTGTGCCCCAGCTGTGCCCCAGTGATGCTCCAGCTGTCCCCCATTGACGCCCCAGCTGTGCCCTAGCTGTCCCCCAGTGATGCCCCAGCTGTGCCCCATTGACGTCCCAGCTGCGCCCCAGCTGCACCCATTGACGCCCCAGCTGTGCCCCAGCTGTGCCCTGCCCAGCTGTGCCCCAGTGATGCCCGAGCTGTGCCCCAGCTGTGCCCCAGCTGTGCTCCAGCTGTGCCCCAGTGACACCCAGCTGTGCCCCATTGACGCCCCAGCTGTGCCCCAGTGACACCCCAGCTGTGCCCCAGTGATGCCTGAGCTGTGCCCCAGCTGTGCCCATTGACGCCCCAGCTGTGCCCCAGCTGTGCTCCAGCTGTGCCCCAGTGACACCCAGCTGTGCCCCATTGACGCCCCAGCTGTGCCCCAGCTGTGCCCCAGCCGTGCCCCATTGACGCCCCAGCTGTGCCCCAGCTGTGCCCCAGCCGTGCCCCATTGTCGCCCCAGCTGCGTCCCAGCTGTGCCCCAGCTGTGCCCCATTGACGCCCCAGCTGCGCTCAGCTGTGCCCCAGCTGCAACCATTGACACCCCAGCTGTGCCCCAGCTGCGCCCCAGCTGCGTCCCAGCTGTGCACCAACTGCGCCCTAGTGATGCCCCAGCTGTGCCCCAGTGACGCCTCAGCTGCGCCCCAGCTGTGCTCAAGCTGTCCCCCAGTGACACCCAGCTGTCCCCCAGTGACGCCCCAGCTGTGCCCCAGCTGTGCCCCAGCTGCGCCCCAGCTGTGCCCTAGCTGTCCCCCAGTGACGCCCCAGCTGTGCCCCTGCTTTTACCTTGCATGTCTTAGATGCATGATTCAAATGAATGATCATCATCAGCTCGTCATCCAGGTCTCCAGAAGTTTGTTAACGTCTCATCCATGAGAATCAGGTGAGCTGAAGGAAACATCTAAGACCTGCAGGGTTGAAAACCCCTGCAACAGAGGGGAACTGAACTTGTTCTGTTGGATCTTGAGGATGTTTCCACTTTTACCCAGCAGGCTTTTTTCAGTTCAACCGTCCTCCGGGGCCACGACGAGCTGGACGACGGAGAATTTACATTTTTGTTCTTTAATGTGAGAAATGCCCACAATGAGAGTTGTAGAACTCTCATTGAGGGGGGGGGGGGTTGGAGGAGCAGATGGAGCTTAAAAGACAATAGATGTGACACTAAGAGAGGAGATTACCCGAGGAGGCAGAAAATATAAAATAATTACATCAGCATCAGTTCTCTGCTGGACAGACTTCAGTCTGCTTCCAGGCTGCTTTTATCCAGCAGAGCTCCATCCTGTTGTCGCGTTACTTCCATGCAGGGGGGGGGGGGGGGGGGGGGGGTTAGCACATCTGTCTCGAAGAAAAATCCACTGACCCGGTTTTTCAGTTTTAAAGGACGTGACCTGGAGCAGAGAACGATAAAACACCAAACGATGGCGGATGATCACACACCACCAAACCTGAGGGCAGTTACAGTCTGGAGCTCACGTCCACTGACATCCTGATAAAAACCAGATGAGGGTGTTGTGTTCGTACATCAGCAGCATCCTCAGCTCATCCACAGAGGTGTCTCATGACCAGATCACATTCAGGCTCATGTGAAGGAGCATTCACTTACTGGCACACTCCAGGGAGGAAATCTGCAGCAGCCTGGTGGTGAAATGATCAACCATATTATCTTTGTCCTGCGTAGAGTATGACAGGGCCCCGTTAGAGGTCCCACACTCACACAGCTAGAAATGATGCACAGATTTATGGTTTAAAATCATTTTACTGAATGATATCTGGTAAACATAGGGCTACCTGAAGCCTTTGGATACCAGGCTGTAAGTGTTTCATCCTGCTGCAACGTTGGACGTTTTAACGTGGCGGTCAGTGAAAACTGACTGAGGCAGACGGCTCCTAGAGGTCGTTCCTCAGAGCTTCAAAGAGGAAAACGGCTGCAGCAGATTTGTCTGCTGCTCATCCATGATGAGGACCTCCAGTTCCTCCAACACCTCAAAGCTGCTCTACTGTTCAGTTCAGTTCAGTTTACTTTATTGGTACCTGTAGGTAAACTGGTTTTGCAGAGATGAGATGGATGTCCTTAACATGTGAGCTACAAATACACATGTGACATGAAATCTAAAACATACAATATACACAAGAATGAATACAACAACAGTGCTAAACATATGACCTATAATATATATAATATATATAAAACTAAAACATAAAACATGCACACACACACACATAAAAGAGGTTAGGAATGTTAAAAATGTTAAAACAAATCTTGGAACGTGTGCATGGACGTTGCTCTACATGACCTTGGTGCAGTTAAAGTGCTTAACTGGTTCCAGTACATGAACCATTATACAGTTGTAGAGGCAGAACCATCCGCAGCAGGTGTTCAGGTGCTGCATTTAGTTTCATTTTGTTTAACAGAATAATTGCAGCTGGAACAAACCTGTTTTTGAATCTGTTTGTCCTGCGACCTGGTACTGCCAGCCTCCGTCCAAGGGGGAGGTACTGGAGTTCACCGTTGAAGGGGGGTGTTGGCTATCATCTAGGATAGCCGTTGCTATCCGCTGTAGTTGTTTTACATAAAGGGAAGAAAAATGCAGCTGTGACTCACCAGTCAGTTTACTTGACCACTTAATTTGGTGTAGGCGATTCTTGTGTGTAAGGCAGGGATGGGCAATTCATTTTTACAAGGGGCCACATGAAAAACCTGAGTTGTGTCAGAGGGCCACACCAACGACAACTTCGACTTAATCCTGGTCAACTTCCTTCCATTGTAAAATGCACTAAATTATATATTTTAAATAGCTGGTACTGGTAATTAGAAAAATACAATTATTCTGTAAATATTTATATTAGGCTATGTGAAATTTTGCTGTGTAGGTCAAATAAAAAAACAAAAATAATCATTAATTAGTCCAATTTATTCTTAACTTGTTAATTTCCTCAAACTGTGAATTACAACACATTTATAGAAACACATCAATACAACAAATAATGTTTTAATGTTTTCCACCTCATTTTACCAATTCCTTGTGCGGTTTTGCAGTTTTGCTAGCAATACATCAGCCTCTGTTGCGCGCTTTTTCCTCATGCTTGGTCGTGTAGTGGCGACTCAAATTATATTCTTTAAACACAGTGACCTGTGTACCACATATCAGGCACACGGCTTTACCTTTAATTTCTGTAAAGAAATACTTGCCGGTCCATGTCTTGTTGAAAACACGGCACCTTTTTTTAACTTTTCTTTTCTTAGCATTAGCTCACATTTTGAGGGCAGCATCACTTAGCGCTGTTTACCTTCATGCACAGCTCACATGACCGTACGCTACACAGAAGAACTACGCCTTTTAAAATAAAAGCTGCACAGTTGTATTGCACGCACAACATTTTTTTTTTTTAATTGAATTGTAATCAAATGTAATTTATGATTGGCCTCATGCGGGCCGGATGTGGCCCGCGGGCTGTATTTTGCCCAGGTCTGGTGTAAGGGGAACATTGCCAAACCCTGATACTAGAGAAAAGGATATGATTGATTCAATAAAAGTGTGATAAAATAAAGTCATCGTGGTTTATCAATGTTAAAGTGAGACAACTTCCTCAGGCAATGTAGCCGCTGTTGTCCTTTCTTGCATACAGCTTCACAATTCTCCTGGAAATTTAATTTGGAGTCAATGATCGTCCCTAAGTATTTATAGGATGTGACTTGTTCCACTGATTGACCTTTCATAGTAGTAGCCTCATATCTTAGATTTCCAAAGTCAATGTGCATATACTTCATTTTGGATATGTCCAGCTGAAGGTGATTCCTCACACCACTTGACAAAATCTTCTATAATTGGTCTATGGCTTACAATCACAGAGTCATCAGCATATTTTATGATGGTCTTAGTGACATATTTGCTCTGACACATGTTTGTATACAGGATAAACTGGATATACTGGACTGAGATCTGGTGACTGTGGAGGCAACTGGAGGACAGTGGACTCATTGTTCCAGAAACCATTTAGAGATGATCATGGTGCATCATCCTGCTGGAAGTATCCATCAGAGACCATCTAGATGGATCCCATGATCATGGTGCATGATCCTGCTGGAAGTCCATCAGAAGATGGTCTACTGTGGTCATGAAGGGATGGAGATGGTCAGGAACAATCCTCAGGAAGGCTGTGGTGTTAAACCAGGATCAACTGGTGCTGAGAACATCTCCAGACCATCACACCACCAGCAGCAGCCTGAACCGTTGATGGACCAGGATGGATCCATGCTTTCATGATGTTTCCATCTGGATGTTGCAGCTGAAATCCAGAGTTTCCTGGTCTCAGCTGACAGCAGTGACACCTGCTGTGGTCTTCTGCTGCTGGAGAACATCTGCTTCAAGGCTCCAGTGTTGTTCAGAGATGCTGTTCAGGTTGACTTCCTGTTGTCTCTCCATCATCTCCAACCAGCCTTTCATTCTCCTCTGACCTCTGACATCAACAGCTGGATATCTTCTCTCTCTGGGACCATCCTCTGTGAACCCTGGAGATGAAGATCCCAGCAGATCAACAGTTTCTGGAACAGACCAACAACCAGGAGATGTTCAGAGTCACTTAAATCCCCTTCTTCTCCATCCTGACGCTGGTTCGAACCCTGTCCTCATGAATGAATGAGTTGAGCTGCTGCAGGTGATTGGCTGATTAGATATTTATGTTAACGAGCAGCTGAACAGGTGAAGTTGATCTCTGCTCATATCCTCATTAATTAGCTGTTATCAAGCCTGTAATAATGTTCAGTAATGCTGAATGTTGACATTTGTCTTCTGTCCTGTACACAAGTGAAAACAGATGCCAGGAGGCGAAGCACCTCTTTGACTGACATGAAGATGTGAGAGTTATCTTCTGAGAGGCTGACATCCGTGTTTTCACAAGCTCAGCTCCATAGAAACCCACGTAATCCCCGGTGTTTCAGGCAGAGATGAGAGCTGCTGCCAGTTTTATCAGGACGTGTTTTTAAAAAGCCTCCAGCCTCAGTGTTCCTGGTACGATGCGATGTTTATCTCTGCTTAGTAACTCATCTCGTTTTTTTTTTCTTTTTAATCTTTTAATATATGTCACCGTCTCTCAGTTGTGTCTTTCTTCTTCTCCGCCTCCCTCCACATCTGAGCCCCGGTGTCAATCCCCCGTGGATTATCTTTGTCTGTAATCTGCAGTCATCTGTCATATTCCCGTGGACGGGGATGTTTGCAACCAGGCTGGATTATCGTCTGAAACTGTCAGCTGACCGGGGACGACCGCACACAATACACCCACTCATGTACAGATCAGCTGCACACACATGCAGAGGATGACACTGAAACATAAAACTGCAGCAGATCACTGCACAGGTTATGGCCCTTTCGTTCCAGTTAGGAGAAGAGAGAAGAAGTACAATCTGTTTGGAAGGAAGGAGACGTCTTCGGTCTGAACCGTGATTCGCTCAAAGCGACGGCGCACCCATGGGCGTGGACCCTCCACCATGAGCTAAAATGGACTGAGCACATTTCTCCAAATGTAACATGAAGAAATTTGACTGACCCACCAGCAGTGTTGGGCAAGTTCACTTTCTACATGAACTAGTTCAGTTCACCATTTCAAAAAATGAACTAAATTGTTCATTTTTAGTTCATTTTTTAAAAATCCTTTTTTAATGTTGCTGCGAGCAATTATTTGTCAAAATAATTACCACTGCTCATATACTAACCAACCACAAACGGCAATTATTTTATCCATTTTAACTGTCGAAAACTATTGGTCCAATTCTGAATCCTGAACCAACCAGGGTTCACATTAGCATTGAAGGGACAGTCCATGTAAAACTGTTATTTCCGTTTCAACTTCTCTCTACAGCAGCCATTCCCAAACTTCAGAATACCAAGGACCAATTTGAAATGTGAAAAATATACGCGGTCCACCCAAACCTTTAATCACAACTGTGATCAACATACAGGACAAGGCACCATGATCAGATATTAATGTAAGGGGTCAACAAATAAGGTGACACTTGTCATATTAAGTTAAGATGACAGTAGAATAACACTAAACTGGTTTGTTTTATTACTTCTTACTGTTTTTTTTAATCAATATTTTACAGTAATTAAACATATTTAAAAAAGACCAAGGATTTAAAACATTTGTTTAATTTTAATGACCTCTCACGGCCCACCTGCAGTACCTCCACGGCCCACCAGGGGGCCGCGGCCCACACTTTGGGAATCGCTGCTCTACAGTATATTAAAAATATGAGGAAAAACCTGCTGTCAAATGGTCTTTATTATAAGACAAAAACAGGACCTTAAGGTGCAAATGTTTTTTCCCCCCATTTCAATATTTCAATCCCCCCAGCAGTCGGGGGTCTCCTCCAGCTCTGGGTAACTGTAGATCTCAACTTCCTTCATGATCGTTTTAAACATTTGATGACGCAATTGTTAGCGTGACAGAAGCGACAGCCCGTGTTGCCATGTTTGATTAGTATTGTATTAGTCTCATTTGTGGTGGATTTTAAATGTGGTTCGCTGGAAACCTGGAACGGTTTTGACCGTGCGTGAACTTTGAAACAGCGTCGTTCAGATCTGCCCAAATGAACCCGTTCACACCCGACGCTGGTGAAGGGGATAGTGACCGCGCTCAGTTCACATTTGCACAAAATATGAACTAGTTCGTGAACTTTCGTTCAATGGAAGGGTTTAAGTACAACACTCCTTGTCGTATCAGCGCTGCGGGTCCCGTCGGCGTATTTCTGGTGGAGCAGAGCGGACGGGCGCTTCTGGGACTCTTCTAAACCTCAACAGGGCACCAACCCACACACACACACACCTAACAGAAGATATATTTAAATTTAAAGATGTTTATGAAGCTGTTAAGAAACAGACATAACCAACATCAAAGTTTCACTGCTTTTATTTTACCATTTGAATTCATGAAAAAAAATGAAACATAAAGCATCAAAATGTTTTTAACATGAGGTGTTTAAAGGACTTTTGACTTTGATACGTGTGTGAGGCGTTCCTAAAGCTGTACCTGACAGTCATTATCTTAGACAAAATGTAAAACAAAATAAGGAAAGATAAAAATATTTTACTTCTGCCGAATCTAACCAGGAGTTTTTGTGTCACACTTCTGTAAAATGCAACTATGAGAGCTATCGCAAAGCTACTATAACGACCAATGACTGCAGTTTGTCCTTCCTGCAGGAAAAAATAAATGTATGTCATTCATTTTTTTTAGGCTTCCTTTTACTTAGCATGAGATTTGTTTGGGCAGCATCACATATCAACACGCACCAAAGGCCTGGGTTAGAAATGATCTACATACAAAAGCCCTGCAGCCTTCTGTTGGGGAAGTGAAGTCAGTTAAGAGCAATATGAAGAGCTGAGGTCATAGTGGACATGTGTGGTCCATCAGGTCTGATGGCTTCTGCTCGGATCCTGCAACATAGTCGGGCTCTACTAAATCTATCTAATGATCTTGTTGGTCTCTGGCAGCACTTTTGGTCATCTTCGGTACATCATCATCTCCATGTTGTAAATTACAGCCAGATTCTTAATAAAACAGTCGGTCAATGACTCTTGGCCTCGTGATCTAGACGTTCCTTCTACTTGAACGTCTTAATTGTCTAATTTGTTCAGATGAGAAAGAAACTTGTTCAGTTGTTGTTTAAACTTGCTCAAGCACCTGCAGACCAGAACCAAACCATACCAGAACCATACTGTTTACTGTGGTGGTTCCTTGAAAGTGATTGTACTGTGGGAATAACCGAGGGCCACTGCATTATGTTATTACATGTGTGTATACTGGACATTTCTTCAGAAATTCTGCATATTGTGTTCTACATTTTATCAAAATCGTTACACGTCAGTAGTGTAGTATGCAGCTTTAAAAACAGCCACAGACTGCTGGATTCAGGCTGATAGTGTCTTGTCCAGGAGACTCCTACATGACCACAAAAGGGTGGGTTTTCATCAGAAGGGGTCTGGGTTAAAACCTGGGGCACTGAAACCGTAACAGGACTGTAACAGGACCGTAACATCTCCCTGCTGCGCTGAGCCGTTGTGTCTCTGTTACAGTGTAGGACCTGGTAGGATCCACTGGCCTTTTTCTAAGCAGACGTAAGAGCTGAACTACGTCACCTCCTCTCTACAGCGCAGCAAACAAATGTATGTGGGGTCCATCTGGGACATAAATCAACTGAAAAACAAGGCCCTAAAGAGATATTCCACTGGTTCCACATCAAGGTTATTATCGTTAATGAAAACAAACTAAATGACGAAAACTAGAATTGAAAAAACATTTTCATTAACTGAAATAAAATAAAAACGAGAGTTTTTTTAATAAACGATAACTAACTGAAACTGTATTATGTGTTTATAAAACGAATGAAAATTAACTATAATAATGTCAAGAACGTCCTTCTTTTTCGTGTTTGTAATTTTTTTTCCTCATAAACGTTTGAAATCTATTAACGTCATTCAGCCGTACAACAACAACCGCAAAAAAATCCAATGTGTGAAATACTTCTCAAGGGGAAAAAAACCCACGAATCTGAAAGTCCATTTGAAAAGCTCGCATAAGAATGCTAACCAAGACTAGCTGGATAAGCTAGCCTAAGCTAGCCCCCTGGAAAGAGAAGCTGCAGCTGCAGGCCAGTCAGTGTTGGGAAGGAACGGGAGTAAACAGAAACTATAATGGGCTGTTTCCATGGAGACCAGATAGCTGCTGGTCAGTAAATACGCAGGAACACCACAAGAGGGAAGATGCATTGATAAATATGTTTATTGAGACCGGAAAGTAAACACGACTATGTGATTCGATAGCCTTCAAAAAGTTCAGCGCTTCACTCAAACCAAAATTACAACCCTAATTTACAAAATAAAACTGAAACTAACACTGAAACTAATAAAAACTAAACTAAAACTAAGTATTTCAAAACAAAAACGAATAAAAACGAGCAAAAATGCTCTAAAAACGAATTTAAAAAAAACTAACTGAATTTGGAAAAACTAAACTAAAAACTAAATAAAAACGAAAACTAATGGAAAATCCAAAACTATTATAATCCTGTTCCACATTGGGGCCTGCGTTACTTGCCAAGTTAACTATGCATAAAGGGCCCAAGTGGGGCCCCGATAAGACACCCATGTTGGGCCCATCACCTGTGTACCACTGCCAGCAGTTTACAGGGAATGAAACCGATCCCATACAGGACCCCAGTTTTCAGCCCATTTATGTCTCAGCTGGACCTCACATACAGATGTTGACTGGGAGCCTGTCCAGTCATCAATGAGTCCACACCACAGCCCAACCAGCAGTTTTGGGGGGGCCACACAGAAATGCCTAACTCACCGCGAGGACTTGTACCTGATAATGGGGACACACACCAACGGTCAAGACCCCATAAAACTACCGAACCTCTGCTAATAGGAACCCAACTAAAGCTGGTTTTCAGAATTTAAGCAGGTGTTTTGTGCACTTGTATGTGGAAATAATTTTTGTGAAGTCAGTGACAATGATTAGTATATAACATTTATCTGTTACACAATTCAGCTCACAGTCTTCAAGCTCTGGTTTCTATAGTCCTCTACGTACACATATATCTGT
Organism: Hirundichthys speculiger; assembly: GCA_018398805.1. NCBI lineage: Eukaryota > Metazoa > Chordata > Actinopteri > Beloniformes > Exocoetidae > Hirundichthys > Hirundichthys speculiger. The sequence goes on from JAGFBZ010000427.1 coordinate 721,763, forward strand.
TACAGGGCTTGGACTTTATAACTCAGTAAGCATGGATGGTGGTGATGGAGTACAGAATATGAAATCATTCCTCTTGTCCATGACAGTTTCACTATAATGGCCCAAATACAATAATTTGAAGTCTGTCTTGTCCATATGAGATCCAAAACTTTCCAAAGTTCTTTCATTTTCCTAACACAGGTTTAGTTTTCAGAAGACACGTTGGCTTTAAAAAGGAAATAAATATTCGGTCACAAAAACATTTTCCAAGTAGTAAATAATCAACAATTTTAAATGTTTCCATCTCAAATTCTACAGCTTTTATTGTGACACTCCTCAGATGGACTGCAACCATCTGAGGAGAGGCTGGGCTGAAGTTTGGGTCATTGCAGAACAGTTTAGCTGTGTTCGAATATCACAGACCTGTTAAATTCTCAACACCTCAAATGACAATCAAAGAAACTATCCAGAAACAGGTTCTCAGCCCACACGAAGAGAAAGAGGAGGATGATGATGACGATGATGATGACGACGGTGGTAGAAGATCAGAAGTTGAAGGAACTGTCTCTGCTGTCACGGATCGTCAGACGCTCCAGAGCTGATTGGTGAAACAGAGAAGAGCAGCCACATTTAAACCAACTCCTGCTAAGATCAAGTTCATATCACTGCCAACCAAGAGTTGAACAAAGCTAATGAAGTTTTCCAGATAATGGCGTATTTCCTGTCCTGGTCATGGTTTTTAAATCAACCGAAGTACAAGTGGTTGGAGTCGAAGAAAAAGGAAAATAAATATACCCTTTTGAGCAACCTGAGCATCAAGCCTGGTTCAGCTCGTCGATATTCCTCCCCGTTTTGTCCTCACCTTCGTGCTAAATCAGTGCCTTCAGTGGAGTTTCATAGACGCTTTCGAGACCGGAAGTTTACAATCACGCAAACGCCGCCAAACGCAGGGGTGACGACCAGTTTCAGCTGGTGTTGCCACCCAGTGGACACCACTTGAATTTCCCCTTTTATTCCGTCTGTCTTGGGAGGGCCAATCAGGAGACTTCAACTCCATATGAGCCTCTGATCTTTTGTTTGTTTGGGTTTAGGCACAAAAACAAACACAAGTTTTTTTAGCCCCGAACACATCATCTACATTAAAGATGGCGGTCTGAATCCGGCCCGGCACGCTTTCGTGTTCAGACGACAAGGAGACACAAGTCAGATCGCCTTCAAACGCGTCCTGACTGATCAGATCTGAATCCGTGCTGGAACGTGTTCAGACCTTGCATCAGCATTGGACACTCGTGACTGGATTTATTGGGACGCATTTTAATGACAGGTCTAAATCAGGGCTGGGCAACGTTTAAAATTTTTAATCGGGATTAATTGCATTGTATATGGAAAATCAAATAATGAATTCAAAAGTAGTGTAAATGTCACTTTTGTTTAAATGTTCTGCTGCCATATGAACTAAAGTGTCATCACATTTGTTGTTCAAACACTTTTAACATCAGCACTTGTCAGTAACACATATTTAGTGTAAATCTCATCTTAAAAAATGTCAAATCAAATACAGCTTATTGCCACTGCCAGGGCATTAATGTCATCCTGTTTTTTATGAAAAATAAAAAAAAGTCTACCAACAAAATCTTAACAATCTAGAGGCGACAATTATAACATTAAAACAGGTAATTTCTGAGGTAACAGCAGAAACTTTTAACGGGGAGTTGAACTTGTCAGTTGTTACAAATAACCTTGTTTCTGTTGAATCCTCCGTCTGGGAGAACTTTAAAATGAAAATGTCCATGTTAAAGTTCTGTAACTTTACCAATCCGTGATTATCTGTGTATCCTTTTTTCTTTCGTTTTTAATTGTCAATTAAAAATTTTAAAAGTTAAAAAGTGATTTTTTTTTTTCTGTTTTTTAATCTAGCACAAAAAACAAAAAAAAATGCCTGTTTTTTTATATTTCAATTTTAGCAAACAGGCCACGGGACTGAATTTGTTTTTAGTATTTTATTGTCTGGTTTACGTGACCCAGAAATGGCTTTGTTTTATAATCAAGGAATAGACTTTCTGTTGTCATTACACATCTGTGCCACTAGATGGAGCCGCACTGCAGTAACCAGCTAGAGAACAGCAGGACAGTGAACACATGGAGTAGATCTGATGGAACATGGAGGAATGACACGATCATCTTGAACAAAGGGGTTTGAGAGGTTTTTTTTTTACAAACAGAATTGTTAATATTGCTACCTGAGTTGCTACCTGAACTGTAAAGTTCACTGATTTTTATGTCTGTTCTTCATGTCTGTTTAAACTTTTCCGCATGTTTACCTGCCAATCATTTTCCGGTTCTGCAGCAGCCAGTAACAGACTTTTCAAAACAAAAGCATGTGAGCAACATGCGTTAACGCGCGACAAAATAAATGTCGGCGTTAATAAATTAATGTGTTAACGTGATAATAACGCGTTAACTTGAGATCCAAACACTCAACCCGCATTTGGGTGATCTGGGTCTCACTCTTTTAGCGTCCCATCGTCACGAGTTGCCACTCAAAATGGAGCTGTCCACCTGTGATCGGATGACTCTGGATGGATGCTAACACCAGGTCGTAGCTTGAACAAACTGTCCATGGAGTCATTTTATTGTTGTCGCTGTTAGGGTTAGGGTTAGGGTTAGGGTTGTATTGGCAGTCAGTAGGGTTGATTTCGTACATCACGGTTCAAATCGTGTCACTGTTTTTGAACTGTGGGTCAGATTTTTTGGGGATTGGTGAAGAATAAGAGAGAAAAGGGAGGGGAATAAATACAGCACAAGGAGATTTGTTTTAGTGTTGCATTCGGTCTGAGTCTAGAAGCGCCATAATAGGCCTGAAACACTTCTGTCGATGGGATAATTCAGTCTTTTATTGTAATGAAATGACTCTTGAACAAAACTAAAGGTAAAATACTGAAAAGTTCTTTCTGTTGGCACAGGTAGGTCTGATATGAGTTACCTGGATACGACAGTCTCTTCTCTCCATCGCCGTCCTTGACCGTGTTCTTTCCTCGATGGTAGGACACTGACAGAGCCAGAAACAGGGTCGGACTTATATTTATTTTGTGAGACGCACAAATTAAACTAAACAGATGAACAGAGATTAAGGTGCAGAACAAAAAGACTTTCATTGCTGGCTGTGAGGGAACACGTAGCTGAATGGCACTTTAAAAAGGCTGTAAGCGTTCGACTCACCACTGTGACTCTGAGTCGGTCCAATCCAGCGGTTCTGCCTCCGATCCGACACTGAAAACCAACAACAGTCGCGTCAGCACTGCACCTTGCACATGTAACTCGTGATGTGAAGTGAGTTCGCTCATCCAGGTGGAGCTTGTTACTGTCCGTCCTCTCTGGTCGGGTCTTACAAAGCACAAAGTGCACAGAGACTGGGAATCCTTTGGTCTCACACCAGTAAGTCCAGCAGTGTTTGTCAGATTTATGGTGGTTAAAGGCAGGGTAAACAATTTCTGTAAGACGTCTGGTGACGTTTGAAACAAAACACCATCAAACGACAATTTAATTTAATTCAATTCAATTTTATTACCTCCGCCAAGGAGGTTATGTTTTTACCGCCGTTTATCTGTCTGTCTGTGTTCAAGATGACTCAAAGAGTTATGGATGGATTTTGATAAAATTTTCAGGAGTTGTCAGAAATGTGAAAAGGAAGAACTGATTTTATTTTGGGTGTGATCTGGAAGAAATCCTGGATTCTGGATCACTTTCAAATTTTCAATAATTGTTGTGCTTTTGATAACATTGCGATCAATGGGGCTGAAAATTTTGTTTCTCATTATCTCCGTTAATTATTGCCCAGGAAATTTGACTCAGGGATTGACAATGGGAACCTCTATCAAATTTCCAAGGCTGATCCGGATCTGATCCAGATGGCAATCTGTAAATCGCTATATGGGAGAAATGTTGTACTTGGCGGAGGTCTGCGCTCTCCGAGTGCTTTTCTAGTTTTGTCAATTGTCTCTAGGTGCTTTACAGAGACCCAGAGCAAATATCATTAACCAAAAATATAATATTGATTCCTAAACAAGGATAATGGCAGGTGAAAAACTCCCACAGAGGGAGAAAAAAAAAACCTTTAAGCCAAACAGTGGCAAGAAAAAACTCCACTTTAAGAGGAAGAAACCTTGAGCAGGACCTGGATCATATGGGGGGACCTTCCTGCTGAAGACCAGCTGGGTAAAGAAAGAAAAGAGGAGAGACAGGACAGAGAGAGGATGGAGGACAGAGAGAGAAGAGCACACAAATGACTGAATGAAATGACTATATAAACAGATGCAGGTAGCAGCACTGAGGTGGTCATTAAGCACTGAGATGAGATGGTCAGAGGACCAGGTCGCCGGTCACCACGCCAGTCAGAATTTACCGAACAACAACAGAAACAATGTTCTGGGTTAGAAAATGAGGAGAATAACTTTCCTCCTTCACAATGCTGCGCTTCACAACCTTCTTTTCTCTTCTCAAGTGTTTCACATGCAGTCTTGCAAAAATTAAGTACCATCTAGTTGGTGTGACATAAGCAATGGTCTCCAAACAAGCTGCACTCTGTGATTCATGACAGCTGTCAATCGTCCCAGGAGGGGACATCCCCCTAAGCTCAGGCTGTCCCGAAGCTAAGAGAAATATGAACAAACCCAAGAGCTACATCTCAGACCCTAAAGACCTCACTGCAAGCCTGAAGAAGGCTGGACATGTATGGTTTGTTTGCAAGGGTTGCCAGTAGATGGCTTCTGTCCAAAAAGACCATGGAAACAAGACAGAGGTTCACAAAACTACATCTGAACAAACCGACAGGCTCCTAGAACAACGTCCTCTGGACAGACGAGTCCAGGGTGAATTTGTTTGATGATGCCCGGCACCAGGGTTATAATAGTTTGGGATTTTCCATTAGTTTTAGTTTTTATTCAGTTTTTAGTTTAGTTTTTCCTAATTCAGTTAGTTTTAATTCGTTTTTAGAGCAGTTTTGCTAGTTTTTATTCATTTTTGTTTTGAAATACTTAGTTTTAGTTTAGTTTTTATTAGTTTCAGTGTTAGTTTTAGTTTTATTTTGTAAATTAGAGCTGTAATTTTGGTTCGAGTGAAGTACTGAACTTTTTGAAGGCTATCAAATCACATCGTCGTGTTTACATTCCGGTCTCAATAAACATATTTATCAATGCGTCTTCCTGCTTGTGGTGTTCCTGCATATTTACTGACCAGCAGCTATCTGGTCTCCGGTGGAAACAGTCCATTATAGTTGCTGTTTTCTCCCGTTCCTTTCCAACGCTGACTGGCCTGCAGCTGTAGCTTCTCTTTCCAGGGGGCTAGCTTAGGCTAGCTTATCCAGGTAGTCTTGGTTAGCCTTATGTGAGCTTTTCAAATGGACTTTCAGATTTGTGGATTTTTTTCCCCCTTGAGAAGTATTCCACACATTGGATCACCTGCTTCTACAACAAGGCACTTATTTTTTATCGTTAACACAGTCAAAGTCCAAACACCTCAATGAACTGAAGCAAAGCTGGAAAGAAGAACGAGCCAGAAGTCCTGGACAACCATCTGACATCCAGCAAACCACTGCTGCTAATGGCTACTGGATCAGGGGGAAACTCAGTACTGTCCACATGTTTTAGCCTTTGGCTTAACTGTTGTTAAGTAAATCTGAGGATGTATTTGTCTAATACTAATACCCACTGTGATCACATGATTTTATTATGTTTAAAAAAAAAAAAGATTAAAAGATAAGTTGATACGCTGTAGAAACACAGAAAAAGCATAATATGTCGGCTTTAAAGTTCATGGTTTTAATCTGAAAAGGTTTTCGCTCTGCACACGTGTGCTGTATGTGCGTGTTTGTGCGTGTTTGCACTCACGTCTCCTCTGCAGCGCCGTGACCGTGGGTCTGGTGAAGCGGATTAACAGGAGGACCAGGAACGTCAAGCATAGCAGACCGGTCACTGCTTTGTAGGCCCGCAGCTCCCCCCGCACATCTGGAATCGCCTCGTCTGGAATCAGAAACACATGGTTCCGGTCGTGTTGGGATGTTGAGGAGCAACAGAAATAGCAATCCAATCCTTGTCACCGAGTCGAGACGACAGCCCAGTTCAGTTTGATTCAAGCTGTACAAATTCAGTCTCCAGAAAAGTTTCCTAAAATGCAACAAACCCTTAAATCTGACATTTGTTACTTATTTTAAATTGATTTTCACTATCTTTACTTAAAATAAAGACTTAATCATTAATTGCAGCCATGTTTCCCTGGGAAGACCTTTGAATAGGAAACCTAGACCAGGAACCTGGGAAGACCTGAGAGTTGGAAACTTTGACCAGGAACCTGGGAATATCTGAGACTTGGAAGCCTAGACCAGGAATCTGGGAAGACCTGAAACTTGGAAACTTTGACCAGGAACCTGGGAATACCTGAGACTTGGAAACTTAGACCAAGAATCTGGGAAGACCTGAGACTTGGAAGCCTTGACCAGGAACCTGAGAAGACCTGAGACTTGGAAACTTAGACCAAGAATCTGGGAAGACCTGAGACTTGGAAGCCTAGACCAGGAACCTGAGAAGACCTGAGACTTGGAAACCTGGACCAAGAATCTGGGATTATCTGGGACTTGGAAGCCTAGATCAGGAACCTGGGAAAACCTGAGACTTCGAAGCCTAAACTAGGAACCTGGGAAGACCTGAGACTTGGAAACTTAGACCGAGAACTTGGGAATACCTGAGACTTGGAAGCCTAGACCAGGAATCTGGGAAGACCTGAGACTTGGAAGCCTAGACCAAGAATCTGGGAATACCTGAGACTTGGAAGCCTAGACCAGGAACCTGGGAAGACCTGAGACTTTGAAACTTTGACCAAGAATCTGGGAAGACCTGAGACTTGGAAGCCTAGACCAGGAACCTGGGAAGACCTGAGACTTGGAAGCCTAGACCAGGAACCTGAGAAGACCTGAGACTTGGAAGCCTAGACCAGGAACCTGGGAAGACCTGAGACTAGGAAACTTAGACCAGGAACCTGGGAATACCTGAGACTTGGAAGCCTAGACCAGGAACCTAGGAAGGGCTGAGACTTGAAAACATATACCAGAAATGTGGAAATGCCAGAGAAAACTTGTCTCAGGTCCAGTACTAGGAAACTTGGACCAAGAACTGTAGCAGATCTTATGGAAGATCGTTTTAGAGGGCCTCTTCAATTGAAAATCTGCAGAGTTAGAGAGCTGGATTCAACCAGGGCCGCAGTTCCCCCTGGGGATAAATGGAGTCAGGTGTAGGGGCTCGGATAGGATCTACAAAGAGCCACCACCACAGATTTTGTCTTTCCAAGCAAGGATGGGCTGTGGTTCTTCTCTGAGTCTGTTTCATGCCAAATGTTCTCGCATCAGCTGAAATCAGCTGTCTGACACATTTATACCTGGACTAGAAACACAAGAACAAGTCAACCAACCTTCACACTTAAATGTAAGTTCCATGCAGCTGGATATCTTTGCTCCTCTCTCAGTGATGTTGTAACCGTTCTTGCTTCTGCTGTTACTTTTCCAATCTGGCTCACCTTTACAGCCTTTCCTGTCCCGACACACCTTTTTCAGATCATTCATGACATTTGTGTCTCGGCTGTAACAAATAGGTAAGGAAAGGCATTGGGAGGGATGCAACGGGGTCAGGTTGACCGTGCCAGCGCATTTTTTCCAGGCGATTGTGAGGAGGCCCACGGTGAAAGCCGAATCACAGGAGCTGTTGACTGGAGTAGTAGGAGCAGGGGTTGGAGGGCAGGAACACTTCCCGGGGGTGGTGGCGTCATTAGAGATGTTCTCCTGTTTGGTGGTCGTCTCAGGTGTTGATGTGTTTGATCCTGGAGAAAGACTTTATTTAGTTTGGCAACCACAAAGATCATCAGATATCACTGTCACTTCAGGTACATATATTAATGCACAACATCTACCACAGGCAGTATAAGAATATCTGGACAAACCTCTGACATCACCCAGAGGTTTCTGAAGCGCATTTCAACAAATCGAACTACGCGTTGTTGTCAAAGCGGACCGCAACAGATGTGACTGGTTCACTTTCTCTTTCTTGCAGCTACTTCTGTTTTTCTAGAGGTGTCTTTTATAGAAACTGAGAGAGAAAGGGAAGACACACAGCAAAAGGTCACAATCTGGGAGTTGAACCTGCAACTGCTGCAGGAGGAGAACAGCCTCTACATATGGGCTACTGCTCTGCTGACTGAGCTATCTGGTGGCTGCTATAGACACAACGTTTTCAAGTTGGCTAGAACGATAGGTTTTTCTTCAATAACTGATGCTCAACATTTATCAGGGCCAACTCTCATGAGATACACACTCACCGGTAGGGTTGGGAATCGAGAACCAGTTCTCACCAATTCAACCAATTCAATTCCATGGAATCGTTTGGCAGTTTATCTAGCGGTTCTCTTATCGATTCCAACCAGCACCAATCTCACATAATTTATGCAAGTTACGCAAGTTACTCACAGTCAGTTCCAGAAAGCACTTACGTGATTAAGTTACGTCGGTTTAGCACGCGCATTGGCAGTTGTAAACAACAATGGCGCCCACCAGGTTCAAACGCTCCAAAGTTTGGCTTCACTTCACCAAAGAAAGATGGCAACAAGGCAACTAGCAGTCATTGTAAAGTGAGATAACAGCCCTATGTCGGGAGGGAACACGGCTAACATGCAGAAACATTTGAACACACAACATGCGATAACGAGTGTCGTGTTTTTGATGTGCTTCGGACTGATGGATCTCAACCCAGCAGCAGTAGCCAAGCTAAGATCACCTCTGGCAACTCTAGCAAAGTAGCTATCCGAACTGCCGATGTGGCTTCTTTAGGGTAGGGAAACAAATTTTCAGTGAAAAAAAAATTCTATAACATTAACGCTATGCTATTAAAACGAATGCCTTCTGCATTACATTTAGAAGATGACCGTGACGAGAGAGAGAGTCTGGCTGGTTCAGAGGCTGGAAGACATGATTATTTTTCTGCAAAAGAATAGTTAATTCTTCATAGTATTTGCAGATTTGTACTATGCACTGTTCCGATGTATTTGATCGTATTTATCTTTCTTTATTATTATTTTTGAGTGCTTAGTGAGCTCATATATCTTTTTAAAAGGGAAATTTTTTTAAATTTCTATTAGGAAAAATAAAAAAAAAAATTGATGCTAATGAAACTGTTTCTTCTCCTTTTTCCCCAAATTAGAATTGATAAGAGAATCAATAAAGAATCGAATCGTTAAACAGTATCGATAATGGAAACGGAATCGGAAAAATCTTATCAATTTCCATCCCTACTCACTGGCCACTTCATTAGGTCCACCTGTCCAACTGCTCGTTAATGCAAATTTCTAATCAGCCAATCACATGGCAGCAACTCAATCATTTATTCATGCAGACATGGTCAAGATGATCTGCTGCAGTTCAAACCAGCATCAGAACGGAGAAGAAATGTGATTTTAGTGACTTTGAACGTGTCCCGGTTGTTGGTCTGAGTATTTCAGAAACTGCTGATCTACTGGGATTTTCACCACAACCATCTCTAGGGTTTACAGAGAACGGTCCAGAAAAGAGAAAATATCCAGTGAGCTGCAGTTCTGTGGGAACAAATGCCTTGTTGATGCCAGAGGTCAGAGGAGAATGACCAGACTGGTTGGAGCTGATAGAAAGACAGCTGTAACTCAAATAACCAGTCGTTACAACCAAGGTCTGCAGAAGAGCATCTCTGAACGAACAACACGTCCAACCTTGAGGTGGATGGACTTCAGCAGCAGAAGACCACAGCAGGTGTCACTGCTGTCAGCTAAGAACAGGAAACTGAGGCTACAATTCACACAGACTCACCAGAACTGGACAATAGAAGATTTTGGCGTCAACAAAATGAAAGCATGACTTGAAGATCAGATCACATTTAATGGAAAATAAATGCAGGAACCAGTAAATTCTGAGAGGTTCACATACTTTTTCCTGCCGCTGTCTATCTGCGATTGAAAAACGTTTGGAGCGTCATGAAGAGAGGGTTCAGATGAAGATGACCAGAGACTGTCGAGCAGCTGAAACCTGGTATTCAGCAAGAATGGAAGAAGCTTCCTCTAAAACTCCAACAAACAGCACTGAGAATTCATTCAATTCAATTCAGTTCAATTCAATTTTATTTGTATACCGTCTATTACAGTGAAAGTTGTTTCTAGGCGAGGCATGGGCAAACTACGGCCATATGAGATCCATTAGGTTTTTTAATCCAACCTGCAGAATTTGAAGAAATTGTATCAATAAACCTTGGTAATGTTATATTTTCCCTGGAATTCTCAAGTTTTCCCACTAGATGGTGCACTCTAGAGACTTTGACCTTTGGTAAGGTGCGACATATTACTCCACGTTTGCGCTTTGCTCTTTGAGCCCTCTGCCCTTCCGTGAAGATGAGCGCACCTAAGAAAAGGAAAGTGAATAGAGAATGTCGAGTGTTTAATCAGGAGTGGAAAACTAAAATATATTTTCACCGAACACCATTCAACTACAGTGGTACCTCTACTTACGAAATTAATTGGTTCTGGAAGTAGTTTAATAACCTGAAAATTTCGTAAGTAGAAACACGTTTTCCATGTAAATGCTCTAATCCGTTTCAAACCGCCCAAAATTCGAACATAATTTTTATTATAAATTATAAATAATACATAGAAAACTAGAAAAGCACTAACCTCCACCAAGCGCAACAATTATTGAAAATTTGAAAGTGATCCAGAATCCAGGATTTCTTCCGGATCACACCCAAAATGGAAAAGTTTTTTCTTTTCTACTGGAGTTTGTGATTTTTCCTGTCTCGGTTGAAAACTGTGCAAAGAAATGTACGAATGGATCATTGATATGTGGATTCAAATAATAAAAGTTTTAAAAGAAGATGAATATAGAGTATTATTAGAGAAAAAGGAGACTTCAAAAGCAGCGAAAGGCCATGGGAGATGTACAACAGACTGTACGGCGTTCACAGTAACTCTTTAAAAGGAATGTCTGAACGTCTCGCCCTGGACATGTCTTCAGCTCGACAGGAAATGTTACTAAAGTGCATGTGCACTGACAGCCTTAGACGGGTTGTAGGGAACGCGCGGCGGCGGCAGTGAAACGCCGTCACTGCTCCGGGTGGCTGTCATGTGTCTAAACGTGTTTTCTGACGGAGCAGCTTCTGCTCTCAAAGCCATTTAACTTTTCACTTTGTCACAAGCAGAAGAAGTTGTTAGGTAGAGCTGAGCGATTTTATCGATTACGCAATATATATCTATATTTTATCGAGTATCGATTTTTCAGCCGTGTGTATCGATATTCTAAGCTTCTTCCAAAACCCCTGTGTCCCACCTTTAAAAGCTTGTAAGCAACAATTTGCACTGTTTAAATAAATGAAACTATTTTCCTCAACAAATCTTTTATTCAGTTTGTCCAGCATTTGCAAGCTGCCTGTCAGCCATATAATGTGTAACTGATGCTTTCAGTTCAATTAATTCAAACAAAGTCATTGGAACACTCACAAGATGTCACCAAAATCACTTTGTCCCTTTAAATTCTTTCAGAAAATTATGTAAATGTAAGATAAATAGCTATATATATCGTATCGTGAGCCGAATATCGTGTATCGTATCATATCGCAAGTTTAGTGGATCGCTACAGCCCTAATGTTAGGAGTGTGTTTGTCACTTATAATAATTTTTTTGATTTGTTTTGTTTTTTTAATTGAAAGCATGATTTTTTGCACTAAAACAAACAGTTGTCATGATTTGGTGCCTCTTCTGTCCGATTCACACGACGACAATTGTGTCGCTTCAATTTCAGACGTTACATGAAAGAGAGACTCGATGTAACACAGCCGTCAGGACGCGTCGCCAACCAGCGCTTCAGATGCATGACAGCGCTGCTGCTCTGCAGAAATGAAATGATAAAAAAAAAAAAAAAAAAGCTTTCTGCATGAAGCAGAACGGCTGGTTTCACTCTGCAGCACGATGACAAGGTGTTAAAGTTTCTGCAGAACGAAGCAGGACGTTCCTCCACCTGCAGTCCGAGAGCTGACGGAGACAAGGAGATGAGCCGTTTTACATGTTTCCAGCTGTGATCCAGCTGTGGTCCAGCTGTGGTCCAGATGTGATCCAGCTGTGGTCCAGATGTGGTCCAGCTGTGATCCAGCTGTGGTCCAACTGTGATCCAGCTGTGGTCCAACTTGTGATCCAGCTGTGGTCCAGCTGTGGTCCAGATGTGATCCAGCTGTGGTCCAGATGTGGTCCAGCTGTGATCCAGCTGTGATCCAGCTGTGGTCCAACTTTGATCCAGCTGTGATCCAGCTGTGATCCAGCTGTGGTCCAGATGTGATCCAGCTGTGGTCCAGCTGTGATCCAGCTGTGATCCAGCTGTGGTCCAATTTTGATCCAGCTGTGATCCAGCTGTGGTCAACTGCTGCTGCAAATGTGCTGCTGCAGAAACCAAAGGTAGTAGAAGGTAAAAAGGTAAAGAAACATCCAAAAATACTGCTGGCAGTGTTTTACAGTGGTTCATATATTTGTAGATGTAGTAAATTTAAAGGTTGTTAATTATGCTGCTAAATGTTTTATACACTATGATTTTTATTCTATTTAAAAATGTGCAGCGCGAAATGCAAATTAAAGAAAGACAGTTTTATTTTTAAATACCCACTAAATTAGGTTACGATAATTTTAATTTATGGTTTATTTTAAAGCTGTTATATCTGATGGTTTGGTGTGAGAAAAAGAGAAACATTTTGGCCCAGAAAATTATAAAGTAATTAATCGTCCGTCAGCTTCTCTGATTCCTCTGAAAATCTGTGGGTTCAAAGCGATGCAGTTCAATGAAAGAATGACCGTCTTAAACCGACACATTTAAACATTCAGGCTGACTGAAGTACGTCACAGCATTGAAAACAAACAGATGACCAATACATTAAAAATCACAGAGCAGAAAAAAGTTGGTGTTAAGTTTTGATGTGAAGAGCGGCGGGTCAGAGACGGAAAAACTGGTGCTTCATAATTCAGACGTTTGGGTTTAAAATCGTACTGTTCAGTTGTAATTTCTGTCCTCACGTGGTACCCGATCACAGTTCAGCTGAGCAGCTCTACGGTGTAGATGCAGTCAGAAAAAAAGAAAATATCTGCTGACAGATGTTGAGCTGTCAGTGACAGAAAACCATCTACGGGGAAAAACATGATAAATGTAGGGCTGGGCAACAATTAAAATTTTTAATCGTGATTAATCACATTATTTCCCTGATTAATCGCGATTAATCGCATTGTATACGCAAAATCAAATAATGAATTTAAAAATAGTGCAAAATGCACTTTTATTGAAATGTTCTGCTGCCATATGAACTAAAGTGTCATAACATTTGTTGTTCAAACACTTTTAACATCAGCACTTGTCAGTAACACATATTTAGTGTAAATCTCATCTTAAAAAATGTAAAATAAAATAAAGCTTATTGCCACTGCCAGGGCATTAATGTCATCCTCTTTTTATAAAAAATAAAAAAAGTCTACAAATAAAATCCAACAAAATGATTGTGTCTCAGCACAATCAGAACATTAAAACAGGTAATTTCTGAGGTAACAGCAGAAACTTTTAACGGGGAGTTCAACTTGTCAGTTGTTACAAATAACCTTGTTTCTGTTGAATCCTCCGTCTGGGAGAACTTTAAAATGAAAATGTCCATGTTTAAGTTCAGTAACTTTACCAATCCGTGTATCAATCATTCTTTCCATTTTCAATTTAAAAAAAATTAAAAAGTGACATTTTATTTTCGTTTTTTAATCTAACACAAAAAAAGAGAAAAATGCCTGTTTTTTTAATATTTCAATTTTAGACTTGGATCAAAAATATGAAATTAAAAAACGGGCCACAGAACTGAATTTGTTTTATAATTGAGGAATTGTTAATATTGCTACCTGAACTGTAAAGTTCACGGATTTTTACCGTTCTCCATACCTGTTTTAGCTTTTCTGCATGTTTACTGTTTTCCGGTTCTGCAGCAGCCAGTAACAGACTTTTCAAAACAAAAGCATGTGAGCAACATGCGTTAACGCGTGATAAAATAAATGTCGGCGTTAATAAATTGAGTTAACGCGATAATAACGCGTTAACTTGCCCAGCCCTAGTTAAATGTGAAATAAATAAGAAGAGCCAGTGTTCATGTCTGAGAAGTTCAGCAGCAGCATGAAACAGTCACCAGGTCGACTCTGAAATCATGAATCATTTTACTTCTCATACCGTAAATCTGCTTAAATATCTCCATTTCCTTTATTACTATGAGAAAGAATTAAAAAACACCTTCCCCTCACGTGCACACGCACACATGCACAGTCAACCTACGGACGCCTGCAGTTTCAGCGGGAAAAACCTTTGAATAAACTGGTTTTGCATAAAAAAAAAAATTTTTCATGAACCGGTTTTGTCATTTGAAGACCACAAGCATGTTTCTGTGCGGCGGCGCCGTGCGCCTGCGTGGGCTCGAACCAGCGGCGAGAAATTCAGAAACCCTGCAGACAAAACTGAAAGTTTCTGCGATGAAACCGAGCCCTGCGGGGAAATACGAGCGCAGCCACACAAACACGTTGTACTTCTGGCTTCTCCTCCTTCTGATCGGCACTAAAAGCAGGATCGGTTTTTAATTTCACCTTTTTTATTCCACCTGGTTTCCTGTCACTCGTCTGGGGTTTGTGACGCGTAAATAAAATACTCTGAGTAACTAATATGTGCAGGTTGTGAAGGAGTTTAATGAAGTGAAAAGGCCTCCAACGAGGCCTGCTCTGGATTTAATGCAGTTTATTGTTAAAGAACTTGTAAAGATTAAAACGTTTGTGACGTGATCTATAAGACGGCAGGTTTTATAGATAGAGGGGATCCAGAATGGTCTTTTATCTTCAGTGAATTCATCGTAGTGAAGCATCAGAGCATCTAATGTCAGAAGACACCATCACCAAACCTGCAGAGGGGCGTTAGGGATTGTTAGAAAGGTGTCTGGTGTCAGAAACGTCTTTGATAATCCTGCAGACGATGGCTGGCGTCGCCACCAGAACATCTTTCATGTCAGTAACAATTTCTGTTTGGGGTTGTGGAGACTTTTTTATCAAGGACATCTGGCTTCATGTGACTGAAACATCAGCAGCTTCCTCTGGTGGAAATCTGAACTTTGTCATCAGCGCTCCTCAGGATAACTTTCTCCTGAGCTGGTCGCCGTTTTCCTGACAGGACGCAGACCAGTTTAAGGAACTGGACTCTGCAGATGGTAGCTAAACCGCTGAAGATACATTTCAAAGACATGGAGATCAAAACGGCTCTTTGACATCAGGAGAATGAGTTCATGTCACTGTTTCTGCGCCACACATTAATTTTATTATTTTCTATTATTATTAGTTCTATTATTCTATTATTTTTGGATTCAGTGGAAAGCTGCTGAAATCAATGAAAGTGAGTGAAAGTGTGAGAGCACAGTGACGGTAAATAAAGGTGACTCTGAGCGTACGTGGTCCCCGGACTTTACTGTATAAACAGATGTGGGCAGCAACACTGAAGTGGTCATTAAAGATAAGATGGAACACGATGGTAAACGTGCCTCTATAACACATGTGTCAAACACAAGGCCTCGCGGGCCAAATGTGGTCCGTCACGTCATTTTATGTGGCCCTCGAGAGCTTGGGCATTATTGGCTTAAATTTTAAACCAATATCTTAAGACTTAAAATAAGCTTACGCCGCTTTTATTGCCAATAAACTAAATCTCCCATCATGTATTTCATCGTTACCCATGATAACGGTGGCTATGAGCAAGACGATTTTTCAGAACTGAAGGACTTAAGAAAAACCTTTACAAACTAACCCCAACATGTCCAAGAAAAGAGAAATTGATGCACAAAGAGGGCAGTTTCATGAGCAACGGGAAAACGATTACAAATTTTTATCTCAAGGTGAAACAACAGTGTGTCTTTTGTGTTATGAGGCGGGTGTCAGTCGTGAAAGATTTTAATCTACTTGGGCATGTTGACAGCAAACACGAAGCTAAGTATGCTAAATTTAGCCTGCAAGAAAAACAAAGAATCGCTTCCGCTTTTAAAACCAAGGTAATGGATACGTTCAGTAATGTTTACTACAAACACAGAATTTAATATAATAATGACTTTAATATTTGAAACTTGAATACATAATAAATACAGAAACCATTATTTTACAATATAATAAGGTGTAGTTTAATTTATTTTGATTTTCATTGCATTTTGTTACATTCATGCTGTCATGATGCTGATGTGGCCCTCAGTGAAAATGAGTCTGACACCCCTGGTCTACGTCTTCTTTTAAATAAGTTTCTGCACCAAATTTAGGTTATTAATGTGTTTTCTAAATACAACACTGAGAAAACTCCACAGAGCCAGAGGAGACCTATAGTATACAGGAAGTGTCGTGTCACTTCTGCTGACGAGCTTTAAAAGAGGCAACGCTTTAGGAACCAGCGCCTCTGAAATCCTAAAAACGTTTCAGACTTGAACTAAGTTGTGCTTCAGTTTACGTACGAGCGCCGGCGAACACGCTGCATCCAGGCCCGACAGTTTACTCTGCTCCGGTTCTTATTGGACCCAGATCGTTCATGGTCTGACCAGGGTTACGGGTCAGGGGTCAGGGGTCAGGGTTGGGGGATGTTTCCATCTACGTTCGTCTTCTTCAGGAAGGTCTCCCCATGTGATCCAGGTCCTGCTCAAGGTTTCCTCCTGAAAGTGGAGTTTTTTCTTGCCACTGTTTGGCTTGAAGGCCGAACTGAGTCTTCCAGCTGCTGCTGACCTGAGATCAGCCCGAGGCCTCCTGGAAACACCCGGATCTTTGCGCCTCTTTGAAGCTCAGACGATGACGGCTGCAGATTCACTCAGCTCTACTTTTAACTTCACCTCAATTCAGTTCAAGGTTTGATTTTCTTTCTTTCTTTTTTTATTTGTGTTTTATCGAAACAATTAACATTTATTTCTTGCATTTTATCTACATTTCTAATTCCTTTAAAAAAAAATCAAAAACAGCTGTTAATTAAATGTTTGCATTTTATTATTTTATCTTATTTTATTTCCTCCTGTTTTAATGTACTATTTAATGCTCTGTAATGCTTCAAATGTTTTATGTAAAGCACCTTGAATTGTCTTGTACCTGAAATTGTGCTACAGATAAACTTGTTTTTTTCTCTCTCTGTGGGAGTTTTTTACCTGCCGTTATCCTTGATTAGGATTCAATATTATAATTTTAGTTAATGATATTTGCTCGGGGGTCATGATCTGGGTCTCTGTAAAGAGCCTGGAGACAATTGACAATTGAAACAATTGCTATACAAATAAAACTGAATTGAATTGTGCCCATCTACGCCTGTATTCCCAGATAAAGCCTTTCTCATTTCAGCAGCATGAGGCCGAGCTGAGTCTTCCAGCTGCTGCTGACCTGAGATCAGCCCGAGGCCTCCTGGAAACACCCGGATCTTTGCGGCTCTTTGAAGCTCAGACGACGACGGCTGCAGATTCACTCAGCTCTACTTTCAACTTCACCTCAATTCAGTTCAAGGTTTGATTTTCTCTCTTTCTTTTTATTTGTGTTTCATACGTAGTTATTTTTTTTAAGTTTCTTATAATCTTTAAAATGTACATTTAATAACTTGATCTTTAACCATCCGGATGAAAAACTATGCAGATTAATTCTGTTCTGTATGAAAACAGCTGGAGCCGCCTGGACTTTTGTTTATCCACATTTACTGACAGATGCTCAGGAGGAGACGATCTCCGAGGGCCGTAGACGCACCATCATTTTACAAATCAAATTTAGAGTTTATCCCTTAAATATAAAAGAATTAAAAGTACATTTTTACACACACATAAATAAATCAAATACTTGCAGAGCCAGATATTCGTTTATCTGCAGATGGATGTGTTCGTTGGCATCCTCGTCACATTTATTCGATCTATAATTTTTACTGCGGCCAGTTACATCCCATCAACAGCGTGGACTGAAGATGACCCGAGGGCCACACAAGAAAAAAAAAAAACCAAAATGATAAATGAGTCTACACTTTATACGTAGACTTTATTAAACTAAGTTTTTCCTGGCAGTAGAAGCTCAGTAGGACAAAGCTTCTGATGGGAGACCAAGACAAGAATAAATACTTCGAGAACGAGGAAGTTGTTTAGTTTAGTTATTATCTGTCTTCGGTGTGTGATTCCAGGAGTAGATGTGTTGGCGTATTAGCTGCAGTACAAGATCTGTCACTGACCTGAAAAAATAATCCCTCAAAAATTCTTCTAAAAAAAATATCCTTCGATATATATTTTAACTAGGGCTGGGCAACAATTCAAACTTTTAAGCACGATTAATCACATTGATTTCCCTAATTAATGACGATTAATCGCATACACAAAATCAAATAATGAATTCAAAAGTAGTGTAAAATGCACTTTTATTTAAATGTTCTGCTGCCATATGAACTAAAGTGTCATAACATTTGTTGTTCAAACACTTTTAACATCAGCACTTGTCAGTAACACATATTTAGTGAAAATCTCATCTTGAAAAATGTAAAATAAAATAAAGCTAATTGCCACTGCCAGGGCATTAATGTCATCCTGTTTTTATTAGAAATAAAAAAAAGTCTACCAACAAAATCCAGCAAAATGTTTGTTTCTCAGCACAATCAGAACATTAAAACAGGTAACAGCAGAAACTTTTAATGGGGAGTTCAACTTGTCAGTTGTTACAAATAACCTTGTTTCTGTTGAATCCTCCGTCTGGGAGAACTTTAAAATGAAAATGTCCATGTTAAAGTTCAGTAACTTTACCAATCCGTAATTATCTGTGTATCAATTGTTTCTTTCCATTTTCAATTGTCGGTCAAAATTAAAAAAAAAATAAAAAAGTGACTTTTTCTCCGTTTTTTTAACTTAAACACAAAAGAATGCCTGTTTTTTTTATATTTCAATTTTAGCAAACAGACCACAGGACCGATTTTTTAAAAAATATTTTATTGTCTGGTTTACGTCAGTGATTTTCAACCCTGGTCCTCGAGGCACACTATCCAGCAGGTTTTAGATGTTTCCCTTCTTCTTCACACCGTGATACAAGTGACTGTGTCATCAACAGACTTGTGCAGACTTTGAGGACAACCTGATAATGACCGTTAATTAAAATCAGGTGTGTTGAAGCTGGGAAACATCTAAAACCTGCTGGATAGTGTGCCTCGAGGACCAGGGTTGAAAATCACTGGTTTACGTGACCCAGAAATGGCTTTGTTTTATGATGGAGGAACAGACTTTCTGTTGTCATTACACATCTGTGCCACTAGATGGAGCCGCACTGCAGTTACCAGCTAGAGAACAGCAGGACAGTGAACACATGGAGCAGATCTGATGGAACATGGAGGAATGATGCAAACGTCTAGAACAAAGGGGTTTGAGAGGTTTTTTTTTCAGACAGAATTGTTAATATTGCTACCTGAGTTGCTACCTGAACTGTTAAGTTCACTGATTTTTACCGTTCTCCATGTCTGTTTTAGCTTTGCCTGCCAATTATTTTCCGGTTCTGCAGCAGCCAGTAACAGACTTTTCAAAACAAAAGCATGTGAGCAACATGCGTTAACGCGCGATAAAATAAATGTCGGCGTTAATAAATTAATGCGGTAATGCGATAATAACATGTTAACTTGCCCAGCCCTAAATTTAATAAAGCAAGGATTCTCACTGAAAGCTGTTGCTCAAGCTTAAAATGCAGAGTTTTTAAAAGGTGGGACCGAGGTGACTGGAAGCTGCTCCCGTGTTTCGACGTGTGGCCCCTCGACCATTCTGACGACGGAAACGTGACCCGCCGGGTTTCACGTGTGCCCTGATCTGGTACCGCCATGCTGCTCACTCCTCAGCTGGCCTCGCACACGTTAAAAGGTTGTTCGCCGTCGTGCTCTTCTCAGTCTCGGACACGTTCGTGACACTCAGGATCCCGGGGTTCTGGCAGGGACCGCCCCGCTGGTCCAGTTGTGGGTCTAAATCCTACTGAATCATTCTGCTCTGAACAGTTTTATTTTGTGCCCGTGTCATCTAGAAGTCCACCAGTAATTAAAAAAATGTCCATTAATTTACTTCACACCACAGAGGAAGCCGCCGCTCTCATGTCAGTCATGTCAGTCTACTTTTAGACGACTGGACTTTCTGTCACATTCCAGTAAAGAGAGCTATGTCTACAGTGATCCCTTATTTCTCACAGTTAATGGGGACCGGCGCTCCCCCATGAAAAGCAAAATCCGCGAACTGGAGCCGGAGCCCCCCGAGCCTCAATAATGTGTTTAAAATATGTTTAGAACCCCCAAAAAAGTAGCGAGACACTGCAGCGAAACAAGACAAAGGCTCAACTGTGGTCTTTCTGTTACCTTCACAGCCTCTGGTCTCTGAACCGTAGTAAACAAACCGCTGGTACTGTGCTATTTTTGGCTCGTAATTAGCGGCTAACACGCTAACAACAACAAAAGAAAAAGTCTAGTTTTCTCTGCATGGAACGAGCACTTTATTCTGGCACTGCAGGAACTTGTAACATCACACAGGTTGTATTGTTGGGCTCCTGTCGGTTAACAGAGAATGTAAATCTATACACGCTGGGCTGCTGTTGATGCTCACTACACTTTTCATCTAACCCCATTTTCATTCTGCCGTCCCACAACACACACACACTACATTACCCATAAGGCCACACCATTACCCATAAGGCCACCTTCTTAAAGGGGCCAGGCTGGCTCACAACATTTCTTCGCTGTGAGAGAACATGCACAACATCCTGTGATGTTTCCTCAATTTATTTCTTAAATTTTTTTTTTTTAATATCATATATTTCTGAAAAATCAGAGAATAACTAAAACCGCGGAACTTTAAGCACGAATTGGAGAGGGGTCACTGTAGTAGCTAGAAAAACTAGGGCAATTCCTTCTAGTTAACAACTGTTTTTGATTTTTATTTATGGAACTCACAAATTACTCACAAATTAGTATGCAGAACCACAGACTGACTACTTTGACAAAAGACTCAGTAGTTTTCAGTTAATTTAATGAGTTTGGAGGTGTGGTTTAGAGCTATTTGACCACTCAGAGTTTTATGTTTGGCATTCGTGAGGATCCGATCTGATCTGAACCAAACCTCGCAAAAAAGGGGACTGATGATTGAGGGCAGCTGATCTGCATGAGACCGGAGAATCGTCTTGAAAGTCTTCAGACAGCCAGACAGCCTGTTCATAAACAGACAGTTTAGGTCTGGATCTCCTGTTTCTAGAAGTCCACGTCCAGCCTAGATGATGATGATGATCCTCAGTGAGGTGAAGAAGCTAAAGGTTTTCACTGGAACCAGAAACGTCTCCGTACGTAGGTTGGACTCATCAGTGAATGACAGCAGACGCTCGTCACTGATGAGCGTCGCAGAGGAAAAATAAGTGAAATCGTCGTGACTCACTCTCAGTGGATATCGGCACTAGTCTCAAATATACCTTTTCAGTCTGTTTTCTTTTACGTCACTGACGTTCATGTGATCGGCAGAGCGACAGTCTGTCTGGAACCGAGAGGAGACACCCAAGCTGTTGTGCAGCGGAGCGGGAAGTTGACGGTTTTATTCGAGGCATTACAAGAAAATCTGCAGCCATTTTGGTTGTTTTAAGTAGACGGAGGACGCTCCTCTACGAGTCACAGTTTAACGACCATCATCGCCCCCTGGGATTAGCCCAGTCATTCCCAAACTTCAGAATATCAAGGCCCATTTTGAAATGTGAAAAATCTCCACAGCCCACCCAAACCTTTGAACACAACTGTGATCAACATACAGGACAAGGAACCATGATCTGACATTAATATAAGGGGTCAACAAATAAGGTGCCCGGTCCCCAATAACCATGAAAAATAAGGGATCACTGTATATGTGTTCGATGATGGGACAGATTTACGTGTACTGATCTAGTTTCCACACACATCCTCATCCTCCCCACGCTAAGCTACCTGACAGGCACTCATCAGTGGAGCTGAAGTTATTCGCTGTGATTTGATAACTGAAAAAGCGAGAGGCGAAGTAACACTAAAGCTAAAGCGCATCTCCAGCTGACGAGAGTCTGGCACAGATGGCTGTGAGAAGGTGCTACTAGGTGATGAATGAAACAGCTCGGTTGGAAAAGAGCTCTTTTCTATCAAAACTCCTTTTTTTCTGTCTCTTATGATTTTGTACTGCCATGTAAGTAGCTGAGTTTATAAACCTTGGGCTGAAAGACCAAACCTTGGACTAAAAGACCAAACCTTGGACTAAAAGACCAAACCTTGGGCTAAAAGACCAAACCTTGGGCTAAAAGACCAAACCTTGGGCTAAAAGACCAAACCTTGGGCTAAAAGACCAAACCTTGGGCTAAAAGACCAAACCTTGGACTAAAAGACCAAACCTTGGACTAAAAGACCAAACCTTGGGCTAAAAGACCAAACCTTGGACTAAAAGACCAAACCTTGGGCTAAAAGACCAAACCTTGGACTAAAAGACCAAACCTTGGACTAAAAGACCAAACCTTTGGCTATAAGACCAAACCTTTGGCTATAAGACCAAACCTTGGACTAAAAGACCAAACCTTTGGTATAAGACCAAACCTTGGGCTAAAAGACCAGACCTTGGACTAAAAGACCAAATCTTGGACTAAAAGACCAAACCTTTGGGTATAAGACCAAACCTTGGACTAAAAGACCAAACCTTGGGCTGAAAGACCAAACCTTGGACTAAAAGACCAAACCTTGGGCTTAAAGACCTAACCTTGGGCTAAAAGGCCAAACCCTTGGCTATAAGACCAAACCTTGGGCTACCTTGGGCTAAAAGACCAAACCTTGGGCTAAAAGGCCAAACCTTTGGCTATAAGACCAAACCTTGGGCTACCTTGGGCTAAAAGACCAAACCTTGGGCTAAAAGACCAGACCTTGGGCTAAAAGACCAAACCTTGGACTAAAAGACCAAACCTTGGGCTAAAAGACAAAACCTTGGACTAAAAGACCAAACCTTGGACTAAAAGACCAAATCTTGGACTAAAAGACCAAACCTTTGGCTATAAGACCAAACCTTAGGCTAAAAGACCAAACCTTGGGCTGAAAGACCAAACCTTGGACTAAAAGACCAAACCTTGGACTAAAAGACCAAACCTTGGGCTGAAAGACCAAACCTTGGGCTGAAAGACCAAACCTTGGACTAAAAGACAAAACCTTGGACTAAAAGACCAAACCTTGGACTAAAAGACCAAACCTTGGACTAAAAGACCAAACCTTGGGCTGAAAGACCAAACCTTGGGCTAAAAGACCAAACCTTGGGCTAAATGTACCAACTGAATCTGAATCAAACATCTGGACTGCCTTGGCGACCAGACTTTCAGCTGAGCTGGAATACCACTTTCACACATCGTCCAGCTTCAGTTCAGTGGGTTTTTGGCCCCCTGGATCCTGCTTGTTCTAGGTTTACTTCTCTAACCACCTGGTTCTGCTGTCCTGCAGTTTGCTGCTCTGGAGAAACCAAACTTGGCTGACTTACCAGCGGCGAGGAGCAGAAGAGGCGCAACGACCAGAATGGCCCTGAGATCCATCACGGTAACGGTACGACGAGAACGGACGCCAGGGATCAGATCGACACGCCAACAACAGAAAGAGTGATGAGAAAGGAAATGCTGCAGAGGTGTATGCTCCTCAACCCCCCCCCCCCCCCCCCGTCTCTTCTCCAGACTGTGAATCAGTTCATCCCCAGCATGCCACTGCTCGTGCAAGCTGCAGATTTCCTCCCTTCAAAGGTGACGAGGGCGGGGAGAGTCAGAGACGACGACGAGAAGGGAGGAAGGAGGAAGTGGAAGGAACAGCTTTGTGACCTCAGACCAAACTTGCTTTCGGCAAGTCTGGAGCCACAAGCCCCCGCCAGCTGATGTAGGGCACCGGCGTGGAAGTCTCAGAGGCTTTACTGGAGCAGCAGCATCCACGTGAACAGGATCCTACCGAACAGGAAGAGTTGCTGTCGCCGTTCAACCATAAATCTCACAGTTTCACATACAACTCGTTGTACTAAAGCTGAAAACAGCTGGGCTGAGCAACCGTCTCGGCTCGGGTCGGATTTCACGGCACAATGCAGCAACCTTGCTTTCAAAGCCAAGTTGAACCTAAACAGGAAGTACATTGGCCAAGTAAAGTGGGAGTTATGGTTCTGCATCTATGCACAAAGTCTACACATGTGATCCGCAGTTGACATTTATACCTGTTTTCTTGTTCGTGTTGCTCTGTGATTCCACGGCCAGGGTCTAGGTGGCGCTTTGGGTTTCGTTTTCCACACCATCCTGCAGTGCTGGGCTCACGTGACTCATCTCATGCGAGTTGGAGCTGATCAACGCTGAACAGCAGTAATCTTTCAGTAAGCCGTCTTTCTCCCAGGCTTGTGAAAGGACGAACGTTACGCAGTGACAGGAAATATGCAGAGGGAATACCGCGCCACCGAGTGGACCAATCATAGCGTCATCGTCATCGCTTTGGATCTGGTGGACACCGACTGGTCAACCACATGACAATTCAGTCCAGATGTACAGCTACCGTTCACGACTCAAGTCATCTTAAGGGACTCTTACAGAAAGAGTAAAATGCAGTTTATACTACGTATGTTCGTACGTCCATTCAGGACTTCGCCCCACATACCTCCGTGCGACATTTGCATTCATACAGCTACTCAGCAACACATCCACCAGGGGGCAGTGACGAGTGGTGGGAAGCTTGAGTCAGCGTCGTTGGCCAAACACAGATAACAGCAAGTGCACCCGAAATGTCAAAAGTGCAAGTCAGTTATAATTTAACTAGGGCTGGGCAACGATTAAAATTTTTAATCGCGATTAATCGCATTATTTCCCTGATTAATCACGATTAATCGAATTGTATACGCAAAATCAAATAATGAATTGTAAAAGTAGAGTAAAGGTCAACTTTTATTTAAATGTTCTGCTGCCATATGAACTCAAGTGTCATAACATTTGTTGTTCAAACACTTTTAACATCAGCACTTGTCAGTAACACATATTTAGTGTAAATCTTATCTTTAAAAATGTAAAATAAAATAAAGCTTATTGCCACTGCCAGGGCATTAATGTCATTCTGTTTTTATAAAAAAAAAAGTTTAAAAAGTCTACAAACAAAATCCAACAAAATGATTGTGTCTCAGCACAATCAGAACATTAAAACAGGTCAATTTCTGAGGTAACAGCAGAAACTTTTAACGGGGAGTTCAACTTGTCAGTTGTTACAAATAACCTTGTTTCTGTTGAATCCTCCGTCTGGGAGAACTTTAAAATGAAAATGTCCATGTTAAAGTTCAGTAACTTTACCAATCCGTGTATCGTTCATTCTTTCCATTTTAAATTGTCAATCAAAAAATAAAAAACATTAAAAAGTGACATTTTATTACGTTTTTCATTTTTCAAGTCTAACACAAAAAAAAGCCTGTTTTTTTTATATTTCAATTTTAGACATGGTTCAAAAATATGAAATTAAAAAACGGGCCACAGAATTTAATTTGTTTTATAATGGAGGACTGGACTTTCTGTTGTCATTACACATCTGTGCCACTAGATGGAGCCGCACTGCAGTAACCAGCTAGAGAACAGCAGGACAGTGAACACATGGAGCAGATCTGATGGAACATGGAGGAATGACACGAAAGTTTTGTTGCAGTCCAGAATTATTTTTCAGACAGAATTGTTAATATTGCTACCTGAGTTGCTACCTGAACTGTAAAGTTCACAGATTTTTACTGTTCTCCATGTCTGTTTTAAGCTTTTCCTTATGTTTATTGTTTTTCGGTTCTGCAGCAGCCAGTGACAGACTTTTCAAAACAAAAGCATATGAGTAACATGCATTAACGCGTGATAAATTAGTGCGTTAATGCGATAATAACGCATTAACTTGCCCAGCTCTATATTTAACTGAAATTAAAATATGTTAAATGTAAAACAACAACCAAACAGAACCAAAGAATGTTTGACCGCTTGTTTATTGCGGTATTTAACTTACCGTACTGGCCCAAATACAGGACAACCCCCCCCCTTTTTGAGGATATGATTTTGAAAAAAAATTTAAACTGTATTCTCTTAAAATCTGAGACTATGACGCAGTGAATCAGCAACAACCATGTAGCCCAAAACTGTTCAAAAACTGCATTAATGTTGTCAATAACTGCACCATCAAGTCAAGTTTTATTCAACTTCAAGAACATTAACAATTCAGTCTGTAAAAAACTAATTCTAGACTGCAACAAAACAGTAGTGCAATGCATCATTGATAAAACATTGGTGCAATTTTGCTATATTGCGATTGCTATTAAAAAATATATGAAATAAAATAGCTGTAAACTGCAAACTAACTGTAAACTAACACAAACTTTAATCTTTAATAACACAAGCTAACATCAGTCAGAAACTTAAAAAGCCTCACTATTTTTAAACACCACTGGCTTCATATATCCACACAAATCAACCTCACTCTTCCTTCAAAGCCCTTTGAAAACAAACCAGAAGTTGCACCTGTTTGTTTGATTCACTCCTCCAACTGCAGGAGACGGCTGCACTCCTTCTGCAGCTGTTTTTATTTTTTTTATCGGTATCTGGGTGTGTCGTTTTAAGGTGCTTTGCAGTGTGAAACTATTTTCTCACATTTCTGGCATCTTGCCGGTGGCTTTATGAACTGCAGCACTGAAAGCAGCACCAGACCACTCCTCCCTTTCTCTCTGCCATGATCATCAGACCGCCGGTACCGTCTCTACTGTCGTTCTGCTGCCTGGGAGGCTCGTGATCTACCTCTGTGGTCGTCACGTCTCAGGTTTTCTTGTTGGCCCAGCCCAACATGCCACCAGATACAGGGGCGTCTCGACACATGGTCATTGAATTAAGCTGTCTGAAACAGAGGAAAGTGATGCGTTCACATACAACTTTTAATTCTTAATTAGAATCCACACTTGTTAAAGGATTTCGATACCTTATGAGCTGTGTGTGAGTATCGATATATATTTGTTTTTATTTATATTTCCATTCCTAGACTTTATGTGATTTTATTTGATGAATATAAATAAATATGGACTCTTTAACATCGAGGTCAGTTGACAGTAGAGCTGAGCAATTTTATCGATTCTCCAATATATATTGATATTTTATCGAGTATCGATTTTTCAGCCGCGGGTATCGATATTCTGAGCTTCTTTCTAAACCCTCGTGTCCCACCTTTAAAAGCTTGCAAGCAACAATTTGCACTGTTTAAATAAATATAACTATTTTTCTCAACAAATCTTTTATTCATTTTGTCCAGCATTTGCAAGCTGCCTGTCAGCCATATAATGTGTAATTGATGCTTTCAGTTCAATTAATTCAAACAAAGTCATTGGAACACTCACAAGATGTCACCAAAATCACTTTGTCCCTTTAAAATCTTTCAGAAAATGATGTAAAGGTATTGTAAGATGAATATCGATATATATCGTATCGTGATCCAAATATATCGTATTGTATCGCGAGATTAGTGTATCGCTACAGCCCTAGTTGACAGTGACTTTCTTTTAGAGCCCTGAGCGCTCATTAAAGGAACTGCATTACTTTTTGCTTTCACGTTGAAGACCAAACGTTGCCTTTGGTTCGTTCATAGACTCAATAAGGTAATTCCACCTGAGAACCACATGTGATTGGACTGTTCTTCAGCAGAGAAATAATGTCAGGAGTACAGGTGAGTATTGGCAGGGACCTCGCAATACGATATGTATCGTGATACGTGGGTCGTGATACGATATTATCGTGATATCGCGATACATTGTGATATTCTACCCAGTTAATATCAAAATTAAAAATAGAGATGAAAAATCAAGTTGCTGTATATGTTCATCAGATGATATTGATCATTCAGAGGACAAATTGAGTCCAAACTATTTGCTTCAAAACAACCTATTTATTATTATCAGTGTTTTTGCACATTTAAGTGAATGAATGAATTTTCCTAAAAAATAGATATTAGGAGATTAAAAATCGATATTATATCGGGCGGCTGAAAATTTCGATATATCGCCAAATCGATTTTTTTTCACACCCCTAGTCAGGAGTGACTGTGGACGAAATAAAATAACCGTGACGTGAACCACAGGTCCATTTATTCATTTTTATCAGTGGTTTTTAAGTCAATATGGCTGACGTTATATGGGCAGGAGCTGATGCAAAAACAGGCGAATGAGTAAACAAATGTGGCAGTTGGCTGAAATACACCCACCTGACCTCAGATACCTGTGATGCTAACCAACTTTATCTTAGTCGTTCAGATCAAATCTGTCCTTGGTTGTTGTTCCAGCAGCAGCAGAGAGAAGAACCGGTGCTCTCGTGGTCCTCTAGTGGTTCGTTTGATGAACTGCACCACAGGAGCTTCAGCTTTGAGAGCAGTTCAAAACTCGATTCTCTCTGGGCCCTTTTATTGTTCTCCAGGCCTGCCTGTGTCAAATTCCGAAACCGAAACCAATGAAAGATCGCTTCCAAAAATAACGTGGCTGGAAAGCACGAAGCCGTGTGGGCGGATCTCCGAAGAGCGAGTCTCCTGCAGCGAGCTCTGAAACCACGACTGGAAAACGACGCCTGTCCGAAAGTCTTAAAACGCAGGTCCATAGATTTAAAAACGCTTCAAACCCAAAACGAAAACTGTGGGAGACCGGCGTCGAACCCTGATGCCGTGGGGGGAAATAAAAACACGCTGAATTTGGCTTTCACGGGGAAAACAGAAAGTAGGTGAAAAACAGGACTGCTGCGACAGACTGTGAAAATGCGTGGGCGAGCGTCTGTGAAGGCAGAGGAAGGAAAATTCAAATATGAACAACATTCTAGATGTTTTCTTCTCCAGGACTCAGGTTAGGGTTACATTCAGGGTCAACGCTCCCGCCTGAAAGCAGCCTCAGCACTAGCACGGCGCTGAAACGGTGGACGCCACGGTTGGTGTGTATATAAAAACAGAAATCCTCTGACTGTCTCAGTAGCAAATAGAAGCTCAGACAAACTGCAACATACCGTTTGAGTAATTTTCAAAAACTACATGATAAAATACTAATAAGGCAGAGCACCCTCCTACTGCCTCACTGGTTTTATGTTACAACCAGGTGCTGCTGACCACCAGCAGGTGTGCGTCAACACCATGCCAAGAGGGAAAGACGGGAGCAACGGTCTTAGAGGATCCAGGAAGGGTTATAAAACCCTTTCAAGCATGTCGAGAGTTCACCTTCTGCAGTGAGGAAGATGATGCACAAAATATTCAAAGCGGCTGTCGATCTTCTCGTTACTGGACGATGATGAGACCAGAGTGGAGATGTTCGGCCTTCGTAGCCGCAGGACCTGAGTGGACCACAAACTTCTCCATTTACCAGAGAATTCAAGCGACAGATCTGAGAACCTCCGAAAGCTAAAGCTTGGCTAAAAAAAAAAAAAAAAAAAAAATCAAATTCCAGATGTGGACCTGATTTATATCCTGTGGTGGGACCTTCAGACAGCTGTGGACAAATGAATGAAGAACGGAGCAAGAATCCCTCTGAATGATGTGACTGATGAAGCCTAACAGGAAACGACTCCTTCACATTACTGCTGCTAAAGGTGAATCTACAAACTAACGATGGGGGTACTTAGTCTTTCCCACATGATCATTAACTTACGGTAAATTGAAAAATGTCACATTGTTCTCCTGCTACAGAGACCAACTACAGTGATCCCTTATCACCCCCCCCCCCCCGCAAAGATCAAAATCCACAAATGGGAGCCGGAGCCCCCCGAACCTAAGTAATGTGTTTAAAATATGTTTAAAAACCGTAAAAAAGTAGCGAGACACTGCAGCGAAACAAGACAAAGGCTCAACTGTGGTCTTTCTGTTACCTTCACAGCCTCTGGTCTCTGAACCGTAGTAAACAAACCGCTGGTATTGTGCTATTTATGGCTCATAATTAGCAGCTAACACGCTAACAACAACAAAAGAAACAGTCCGGTTTTCTCTGCATGGAACGAGCACTTTATTCTGGCACTACAGGAACTTGTAACATCACACAGGTTGTATTGTTGGGCTCCTGTCGGTTAACAGAGAATGTAAATCTATACACGCTGGGCTGCTGTTGATGCTCACTACACTTTTCATCTAACCCTGTTTTCATTCTGCCGTCCCACGACACACACACTACGTTACCCATAAGGCCACCTTCTTAAAGGGGCCAGGCTGACTCACAGCATTTCTTCACTGTGAGAGAACGCGCACAACATCCTGTGATGTTTCCGTGATTTTTTCTTGATCTTTTATTATATTATATATTTCTGAAAAATCCGCGAATAAAACCGCGGAATGTTATGAATTCCGCGGAATTCGCGGAACCGGGAATTGGCAAGGGATCACTGTACGAGCAGATTAATATGGTATTTTTACACAAATTTGCACGTGTGCACATTTCTATGCTCATGTAACGAGGAGCTGCTTCATTTCCATACGCAGGACTGATGAGAGGAACGCTGGATTTAAACAGCAAACCTGAAGTTTTCATCACGCTTCACTGCTCGCCGGCGTCCTGGAGGCTGGATCCTGTGTGTAGTTCTGTTCATTTTAAAGACATTTAAAGACACCGTTTAAACACTCAGAAATGAAGACGCAGCTCAGTTCAAATCAACGCCAGTTTATTTTTACAACCCTTAAAGAAAAAAAAGAGAAAGAAATAAAACTAAAGATTTTAAACACCCTACAGTCATCTGTATCATTTCCCTTTCGTCAGAACAGATGAGTCCATCTGAACGTGACTTCCCTCTGAACGACATTAATGCCTGAACATTTGACGACATGCTGCTTGTGCTTTTCTAAAACTCTGAATAAAACTGTCTCTGCGTGGAGCCGCTTCATCCTTCGTGTCGTTGCGCTCCGCCCGTCTTGGGTCATGTGACCGTGTTGTGTGTGTGTGTGGGGACACAAATAGAAAGAGGAGGAGGAGGAGGAGGAGGGGTGCGTATGTTGGGTGGGGTTGCACGGGTGATACAGCGGTGGAGAGTGTGACATCAGCACCAGGCTCTTGCCTCTATGCTGCCACCTGGTGGATGGAGGCAGTGCTGCTCCACTCGTTTCAGAGGCATCGTTCAGAAATGTGGAACCGGTTCGTCCGGTCTGCGGTGGGCCACTGTGGGGGTGGGGGGGCTTCAGTGTGTGACAGAGACACTTCTAACTGAGAATTAAAGGGGAAGGACGCCGGACGCTGCGTGGAAACATCTGGAGGAGTTTCCTAAACATCTTCACATTCATGCAGCGGGGGGGGGGGGAGAATAACAGCTCTGCACGTTCTGAGTGGACACAAGCAACAGTTGTTGGCTGGATCTCATCAATAACTACGGTCTCAGTCATTGGTTTGCGGTGGAGGCGTCTTAGTGGCGGCTAACGGACGGCGAACAAACACAGAAGCAGAGAAACATAGGGAGGGCTGCGGGGCTTCTTCCACTGGTCTCGTTGTTCTCGCTGTGGACAAACAGCTGATCGGTCATGCGACGTGTCCAGAGGACGCTCGGGTACCTGAAGAGAAACGAGGAGAGCGTGACGGAGCGGGAGGCGGAGCAACTTCCTGTCGGCGTCGTCACGGGTGATACGGAGCCGCGTCGCCGCTGCTTGGTCTTTGGTAGAGATGCGCGGATGACGTATATTTTAACCCGCAACCGCTTCTTAAAATCTCTATCCGCCCGCTATCCATTTGCAGGAACGTTTTTTCACCAATTTTCAAAACCGAACCGACCCGCCATCCTTTTTAATAATATGTAAAATATTTTTTCTTATTATTATTATTTGAGTGCTTCAACCGCAACCCGCCCGAATTTAATTAAAGTATTATTTTTTGACGAGTCATCCGCCCGATATGCGGATTATCCGCTCCGCCCGCGGGTGCGCGGTTCAACCGCGCATCTCTAGTCTTTGGTCAAACTGAAACTGAGACTCGGAGCTTCGGGGCTCTGCAGGTGAACCTGATGAAGCCCCGCCCACACACACACACACCTGCAGCTACGTGTCGACTCCGTCCGCAGGAGCCGCCGTCTGTGTCGTGTCATCGCAGGAGTGCACTTGTGTGTTCGTGGGGACTTTGATTGACACACGGCAACACACACTGAAGGGGGGGGGGGGGGGGGGGGGGGGGGTGTTTTAACGCATCAACACAACAACCTGAGACTAGTGTGTGTGTGTGTGTGGGGGGGGGGGGGGGGGGGGGGGGGGGGGGGCGTCGAACTGAAGACTGATGAGGAGACAGAAATAGTGCAACAGAGTTCAGGGAAGCAGGAGGCCTTGGGGGAGGGAGGGGGGGAGGAGAGAGGAAGAATTCTGACGAGGCGGGCCTGAACAGCACCAGAACCTTCAGGAGTAGGGCTGGGGGAGGCCATACCCGGGTCTGTGCATGGGCCTCCCCGTGGGGGACTGGGAACCGGAGTAAGGGGGCCCGGCCGGGTAGCTGTAGCCCCCGTAGCTGTAGGAGGCCGGGTAGGGCGCCGGGCCGCTGGGCGGGTGGCTGGGGGTGTACTGGCCGAACGCTGAGCCGGGGTGGGGGGTGGGGAAGGAAGGCTGGGAGGGGTAGGGGCAGGGGCCGGTGGCCGGCGGCCCGAAGGCCGGCCTGGGGCCGGAATAGCTCCCTGCTGGACTGAAAGGCAAGCCGGAACCGGGGTACGGAGGAAACTGTGGCGGCGGGTTGTTTGGACCGGGAGCCGCCGCTGCCCCTGCGGGAGGGGGGTTGGGAGGGGGGGCGGGGTACGGGCTGTAAGGGAGCACCGAGGGGCCCGCAGCAGATGAGGAGGCGTTCTGGTAGCTGCAGGAGGGAGGTTTTGAGTTGGGCTGGTGCTGATCCGTGGTGCTGGCGGTCGCCGTCGGCTGATTCCACAGCGCGGGGGTGGCGGCGGCGGCTGGGTTCTGGCTGGCACCGGCTGATGATGTCACGGTGGGACTGCCCTCGCCCCGCTGCCGCAGCAGTTCCTGCAGCTTCTCCAGCCGCACGCGTCGTTTATGAGCGAGTAAGCGCAGCGACAGGAAACGGTCCAGGAAGGAGTCCAACAGCAGCGACCCGTCCAGAAACTCGTCGGCCAGAGCCTGCAGGCACGCACGCACGCACGCACGCACGCACGCACGCACACAGACACACACGCACGCACAGAGTTAGGTTCACAGCGGAGCAGAAACCAGCCTCTCTACAGTTGCAGCTGCCACAAACCAGCTCAAGTCTGGTCCGAGTCGCCATCAGTCTTAGAGTGAAAGCATTGCAGCCAGTAAATGTTCTGTACAGAAGGAGGGAGCTGAACCCAGTGAACCCAGTATCTATCTAACAAATACCAGATGTGGATGGAGTAGTCGTGGGTAATTATGGTCCTATTTGACAAATCTGGAGCAGGTCTGGAGCATGTACTTACTTACAATAGCTGGTCTGGTCTGGAACCCAGAGCAGCTGTGGATACTCATCAGAACCAGTGTTGGATAGTTCACTTTCTACATGAACTAGTTCAGTTCATAGTTCACAGAAATTAAAATGAACTAGTTCAGTTCACCATTTCAAAAAATGAACTAAATAGTTCAATGAACTGAATAGTTCATTTTTAGTTCATTTTTTAAAAATTCTTTTTTAATGTTGCTGCAAGCAATTATCTGTCAAAATGATTACCACTGCCCATATACTACACCACCACAAACAGCAATTTTTTTATCCATTTTAACTGTTGAAAACTGTTGGTCAAATTCTGAATCCTTAACCAACCAGGGTTCACATTAGCATTGAAGGGACAGCCCATGTAAAACTGTCATTTCTGTTTCAGCTTCTCTCTACAGCAGCCGTTCCCAAACTTCAGAATACCAAGGCCCAATTTGAAATGTGAAAAATCTCTGCAGCCCACCAGAACTTTTAATCACAACTGTGATCAACATACAGGACCAGGAACCATGATCTGATATTAATGTAAGGGGTCAACAAATAAGGTGACACTTGTCATATTAAGTTAAGATGACAGTAGAATAACTTAACTGATTTGTTTTATTACTTCTTAATGTTTTTTTTAGTCATGTCATGAATATTTTACAGTAATTAAAAACATATTTTAAAAAGATCGAAGATTTAAACACATTTGTTTAATTTTAATGACCTCTCACGGCCCACCTGCAGTACCACGACGGCCCACCAGGGGGCCGCGGCCCACACTTTGGAAATCACTGCTGTACAGTTTATTAAAAATATGAGGAAAAACTTGCTGCCAAATGATCTTTATTATAAGACAAAAACAGGTCCTTAAGGTGCAAATGTTTTTCCCCCCATTTCAATATTTCAAACCCCCCTGGGGGTCTCCTCCAGCTCTGAGCGACTACAGCTTTCATCTTCCTGCTTTTTTTAAACGTTTGATGACACAATTGTTAGCGTGACAGCAGCGACAGCCGTGTTGCCATGTTTGATTGATTTCCTCAGATACATATCAGGCTCGTTTGTGGTGGATTTTAAATGGGGTTCACTGAAAACCTGGAACGGTTTTGACCGTGCGTGAACTTTGAAAGAGCGTCGTTCACAACTGCCCAAATGAACTCGTTCACGCCCCCCGCTGGTGAAGGAGAAAGAGAGCGCGCTCAGTTCACGTTCGTGAAAAATATGAACTATTTCATGAACTTTCGTTCAATGAACGCATTCAGGTACAACACTGATCAAAATACTGGGTCTGGGTCTGGTATTTATAAGACTTTAGGTTAGTTCTGGTTTACTTTAGACACTTTATATTGGTTTGCAAACTTTGCACTACAAGGTTACAGATTTCAGAAAGTTGAAAAATAATTTGTGTTTATTTTTTATAGCTGAACTTCAGTGCAAAAATGTGTTTTTCCTCTCAGAAACTGTTGTGCACTTTAAAAAAATGTGAAAGCTACTGTACCTCTGTACCTACCTGTTTTTGCTGCACTAAAATGTATGTTTGTGACAGTTCAGCTAAATGTCCTTTCAAAATTAAGTTGAAAAGTAAGCAATGAAATTTTTGTCAAACTTTTCAGAGAATAACTGAAAACATACTTTATTATGGTATATCGTGATATATATCGTTATCGTGATATAAAATAGTCCATATCGTGATATATGATTTTTTCCATATCGCCCAGCACTAACAATAAGTAATAGGTGCAAACGCTCACAGGACAAATCGAAGGACGCCCTGAGATCCAATCAGTCGGACCCACATTCAACAGCGGTCTCAGCCGTGTTTTATCATCTTACCGTGCATTTGAAATGAAATGAAATGAAAAATACTTTATTTATCCCATAAAGGGAAATTCAATTTGCACTCATAGGATGGAGGAGGGAGATCCGATTGAGCTGAATGTGGAGGACAGACACCCTCAGAGCCGTCCATCCAGTCGAGACAGGTTTTTAAAGCGCCTAAGGGACCCAGGAGGACAAATGCGAGTCTGTCCTCACTGCGTTTCTGATCTAGTGTTCCATGTTCTGTAAATGCAGCATCTCTTTCCAGAGTGCTGGACGCTATGTGCAGCCATGACAAAAGTTTCAATGTTTTAAAGTTTAAAAAAAGTTCTTAATTAGTTTAATTTGGATGTAGTTTTGAGGGCAGGAACCCAGTTGTAAAGACTTTGATGAGACACAGTTTCTCAGACTTTCTAACAAGCTCCTGCTGCTGAAGATGTTGACCAGGAGCAACATCTGCACGTGTGAGTATGCATATCACTGAACGTCTGAGTGGAATCAGGTGGGCGTGGCTCACCTCTGACTCCGCCTCCGTCTTGCTGCTCTCTGTCTGTAGTCTGGAGAACAAGGCCTCTGGAGACACCTGACCCGCCATGCCATCTGAGGAGGAGGAGACAGAGATCACGTGTCACAACATCAGCAGCACGTCACAAGGTCACCGGTCTGACTTCCTGCTTCCAGGAGCCACTTCCTCTCAGGGAGCTGGATCAAAGCCCTGATCACACTCAGCGATGATGCAGAAACATCTGCCTGGTTCCTACGGGAGTTTGATTCCCCGCTCAAGTGTTTTATTCATCACAGGAGGACATCTGAACAGTTTATCACCCTCAGCGATGCGAACCAGCATCCAACAGATAAAGGTGACGATGAAGAAACACCAAACTCTGATTGGGTAAAATGTGGTGGTTATTGTTACCTGAATTTCGTTTGAAATGTATTTGTAATACAATGTATGTTTCCGATTTAATTTAAAAAAAAAAGGGAAAATGTGGAAAGTCCTGATGTTCCCCCGCGTACCACCAGAAAGCGCTCGCGTACCACCGGTGGTACGTGTACCACAGTTTGCGCACCACTGTTATAAGGGAATGTGAAATTCAGTCAGGCAGGATAAAATTTGGATGACAACCATTCAGTTGAGGGTTTATGACAAAGGGCCATCAACTACAAATATTATACAGCATTTGTGCTATTTATTTTGTAAAAAGATAAAGTGCAACAGTGAACTGTAGATAACACTGGAATTCCATATGGCAACATTTCCATAATCCATTTGCCTAAAAAGTTATAGAAATAATAGAAAATATATCAACAAAATAACTATTTAATTAACAACCAAAACATTAAACTATTTTTTTAACTGATGTTGTTTCATGTGTGTTTAAATAGCTGCACGTTGATTAGAAATCAACAGTTTTGTCAGAGCTATTTTGTCTTTAGCTATTTTTTTTTCTTTTTTGCATAAATTTCCCAGAGGTTGGAAGCTTCAACAACAAATCTGCCCTGTGATGAACCTGCACACTCGTATTTTCCAGTTCCACACATGGTCAGTCACTGGTGCTGGTCCATCAGCTGTGGTGGTTACTACCAGTAACGTGTTGTGTGTTGTAGAGCAGGGGTCCCCAACCCCCGGTCCCGGCCCGGTACCAACCCGTGGGTCATTTGGTACCAGAGAGGAAAAAATAAATAAATAACTTCCATTATTACTATTTGATTTATTATCCGAGTCTAAATGATGTTTTATTTTGAAAAATGGTCAAATTCTCACAGTTACATCTGTCTAAGACTGATTTTTGACCCAACGACTGGCCTTCCAGGCCCACATCTGGGTCACATGACCAAGACTTCCAGACCCGCGTCTTGGTCACATGACCAGACTTCCAGACCCGCGTCTGGGTCACATGACCAAGACTTCCAGACCCGCGTCTTGGTCACATGACCAGACTTCCAGACCCGCGTCTGGGTCACATGACCAGACTTCCAGACCCGCGTCTGGGTCACATGACCAAGACTTCCAGACCCGCGTCTGGGTCACATGACCAAGACTTCCAGACCCGCATCTGGGTCACATGACCAAGACTTCCAGACCCGCGTCTGGGTCACATGACCAAGACTTCCAGACCCGTGTCCAGTGTTTTCACAACTTTTGAAAGTAGAAGTTGCATTGAGTGAGGTAGGAGTTGCAAGGCCCTAGGGGGGTCTGAGGGCCCCCTAGGGGGGTCTGGGGGCCTGCTCCCCCAGGAAATTTTGAAATTCTAGACTCTCAGAGACGCATTGTCCAGCATTTTGAGACGCAAAATGGGATGTTCAGATACCTTTTTTTTATTAGAATAACCCTAACGTTGCATGTCTTTTGTTAAACAAGAGTAAAGAAAGTAATTGCAAGTTTGAAAGAGCAAAGTGTGATACATGTATTTAATAACAAATCAAATGAAAATAAACTGGTTGTTTTATAACTCCATGTTTGCTTGGTTTATGATAACATTAACGTCCTTGATATTAATCTGATTCTACAATACATTAGAATGGGCCTTGAAGTTACAAGAGGCTAAACAATGTGTATGTAGTCCATTACAAGTTTGGCTAGTCTCTAATTTACTAACATTCTTACACATAACAAAATTATTTATTAAATCTGGATTACATTGTATAATTACCTGGTACATCCTTTTTCCTTTTGCTTTTTGGCGCTGCTAGCTGCCACATCTCAGAAGATAGTTCACTGGTTATTTGTGACAAATGCTCCAAGCGAAGGAGGGAAAATAGCACAAGCTTTATACGTCAAACCTGATCAGCAACATAACCATCACTTCCATGGAGTCGAAATCGTGCTAACATGAGCTAACATGAGCAAACCAGCAGCAAGTCAACCCCTCCGCTCCCCTCTCCACTCATCGCAATCATCTCTCTCTTTCATTTCTCTCTTTCTTTGAAAAAGTGCACTCATAGTAACAGTTTATTTACACAGACAAGTCTAACTTGTGTCAGTACATTATGCACGGTGCATTATTTTTATTGTCATTGAGGAATGCATTTTTTTCAGTTAGTAATTCTGATGCATGTATTTCCATCAGTTCAAGAAGCCTTTACTTTTTTTTATATCAGTCAGTAATGAACCTTATTTAAGTTGATTTGAGATATCAAATGTTTGTTTGATAGTTTTATGAAAATGTTTGACAGGCTTGCCAATAGTTTTTCATTGTAAAAAAAATAAATATCTGTTCATTTAAAGAGTCACAACTGTTTTAGGTTTTGTTCATAGTTTTGATGTAATGATCTTAAATATATGTGTGTTATCGGTTATCGGTATCAGCCTTTAGGAGCTGAAAGTTATCGGTATCGGTTTAAAAAAACAGTTATTGTGCATCCCTAAAAGAAACTTTTGAAATCGTTAGCTCAGAGAGTCCTCATATAAGCCGCAAAACTGGTTCCAGTGTGAGTTTGAAGCGAGTGTCCCATTTAGAAGCAATTTTTTTGCTTTTAGATGTCAAAGAAAGCACCATTTAGGAGCCAGAAACACTGGTACTACACTGGCACCAAGTCCCTCCTGGGCTGGAAGGAAGAACTGGTTCTGTCAAGGCTGAGGGACACCCCTGACAGAACCTCACAACCAAAACGCCATGACTCCCACTGATACAATTTCACATCTGTGTTGCTGAAAAGGTTGTTTTTCTTCTTTTATTTTGTGCCCACTTGCTCAGAGAAAACTCCTGACTCTCTCTCTCTGCTGAAACAAAATGTATTCTTATGGCTGGACAAGCAACTTGAAAGTAAATAAATGAAAAAATGTCTGAGTAACTAAAACAGCCGCACCCAAACTGAATGAAGCCATGAAAGCACAGAACCTCCGTTGTTGAAGATGAGGTCAGGCGGAGGAAATTATCCAGCAACACCCTCACAACGGGCACTCGTGCTCGTCATCGAGCTGACTGAGGCACTTAAAGCCTGAGCTGGTGCTGTTTTGTTGACGTCTGGACAAAATAAAAAGTCTGAGCTACTCTATAAATTCTGTCAGGACTGGCAGCTCCTCCCTCCATCCCTCCATCCCTCCATCCATCCATCCATCCTACCTCTGACAGAGCAGTGCTGTCTGTAGGTTTCTCTGCTGGCCTCCAGCTGAGAGTATTTGGCCACCAGTGCCTCCTTCAGGGACTCCAGGCGAGGCTTCACGTCCAGGTTCTGTTCAGCCAGGCTGCGGTTGGACGCCAGCGCCATCTCCCTCTCCAGCTGAATGTTCTGGATCTGGAGCAGAAGAAGAGCAAGCTCAGATCAAACACACAGGGGTATGCTGTTCGTGCCTCTGGGGGTCTGCAGGGTCAGGACAACACATTCACTGAAGTCCGAGATCATGGAGTCACAGTTTCCCCCTGAGATAGATAAAACCGTCACTTTGAGTTGGAGGTGACGCGTTCTCATCCGAGTCTGCAGGTTTACAGCTCACATAAACAGTCTGTAAATGCAGTGACCTGACTTTTTTGTTTTTGTTTTTTTTTAATTTTGTAGCTCTAGTAGCCTTTACTGAAAGTATGGCAGGAAATGGGGACAGAGAGAGGTGGGAAAGCCTCACAGGCCGGGGCTCTAACCTACCCATGTATTTATATTGTGTTTTAACTAGGGCTGGGCAAGTTAACGCGTTATTATCGCGTTAACGCATTAATTTATTAATGCCAACATTTATTTTATCGCGCGTTAACGCATGTTGCTCACATGCTTTTGTTTTGAAAAGTCTGTTACTGGCTGCTGCGGAAGAGGAAGAGAATTAGCAGGTAAACATGCGGAAAAGCTCAAACAGACATGGAGAACGTTAAAAATCCTGTGAACTTTACAGTTCAGGTAGCAACTCAGGTAGCAATATTAACA
The DNA here is from genome assembly GCA_018398805.1 of Hirundichthys speculiger. Lineage (NCBI taxonomy): Eukaryota > Metazoa > Chordata > Actinopteri > Beloniformes > Exocoetidae > Hirundichthys > Hirundichthys speculiger. The sequence goes on from JAGFBZ010000427.1 coordinate 761,914, forward strand.
GTTCTGTCTGAAAACAATAATTCTGGACTACAACAAACTTTGTGGTCATTCCTCCATATTCCATCAGATCTGCTCCATGTGTTCACTGTCCTGCTGTCCTCTAGCTGGTTACTGCAGTGCGGCTCCATCTAGTGGCACAGATGTGTAATGACAGTTCTGTGGCCCATTTTTTTAATTTTTGTATTTTCGATCTAAGTCTAAATTTTTTGTTTTTTGTTAGATTAAAATATGAAAAATGTAATAAAATTTCACTTTTTATTTTTTTACTTTTGATTGACAATTGAAAATGGAAAGAATGAATGATACACAGATTGATAAAGTTACTGAACTTTAACATGGACATTTTCATTTTAAAGTTCTCCCAGACGGAGGATTCAACAGAAACAAGGTTATTTGTAACAACTGCCAAGTTGAACTCCCCATTAAAAGTTTCTGCTGTTACCTCAGAAATGACCTGTTTTAATGTTCTGATTGTGCTGAGACACAATCATTTTGTTGGATTTTGTTTGTAGACTTTTTTTTTTATTTTTTTATAAAAACAGGATGACATTAAAACCCTGGCAGTGGCAATAAACTTTATTTTATTTTACATTTTTTAAGATGAGTTTTATACTAAATATGTGTTACTGACAAGTGTTGATGTTAAAAGTGTTTGAACAACAAATGTTATGACACTTTAGTTCATATGGCAGCAGAACATTTCAATAAAAGTGCATTTTACACTACTTTATAAATTCATTATTTGATTTTGCGTATACAATGCGATTAATCGGGATTAATCAGGGAAATAATGCAATTAATCGCAATTAAAAATTGTAATCGTTGCCCAGCCCTAATTTTTACACAACAAAAGCTAGGATTAAAAGAGGCAGTGGTACACTTGGACAGTGTAGATCTAAACAGACTGTCTCTGGGTTCTACTCACAGTAGTGAATGTGATACGGCTGATCACTAAGAGTTTTCTTAGCCCCACTGGGTTTTAAAAGGGACACTCAGGTGCTGTAACAGCAAAACACGGGGGGGGGGGGGGGGGGGGAAGGTTTGTTACGGATTGTACTGCCTGTATAAAATAGATGAGCCTCTAACATCAGATAATCTGAGAGTCCAGAGACTGATGCTATTTTTAGCCTGAGGATCCTCTGTCATCTGGACAAATGCCTCCTGGGAGGTGACAGAAGGAGGAAAACCTCCTTCTCGCTTCTCAGCGATCACAGAAACAGTCTGCAGTCTGAGCCTGAACATCTCTGCGTCTTAAGTAAGCATGAACCTGCAGAACCAATCCGACAGGCCTCCTAAAACTGCTACTCCCCAGCACGAAGCCTCCTCCCTACCTCGTCAGACTCCAGAGCCATAGACTCCACCCTCTGGGGGTTGTCCAGCAGCTCCTGCAGCTCTGATTGGCTCAGCTCCTGCAGCTTCTCCATTTGATTGGCCAAGATAGCTGTCAGCCACACACAGGAAGTAACAAGAGATAGAATCAGCTTAAAAAACACAAGAGTGAGGCCTCACTTCTGTTTTCATGAAAATGACAGTGGCACGTGACCACAACATAAACAACCGACCTCACCTGGAGCATCAGCTCAGTGACGTAAACTCGTCTATGTCTCTGATTTAGGTGAAAGAAGCGCCGGTGTTTCAAAATAACTCACCTGGTTGTAACTTCACTGTGACACTGCTCTGACATCTAACACCGCCGACACGTCACGTGACGTGACACGGCTCCGGGGTTGCCGAGCCGAGTCGAGCCGAACCCTTCCGACGCTCTTCCAACGACAGGGCGGCTCGCTCCCCGGCCACCGTCGAACCCGAGCTGCCGGTTACCAACCTCGCTGGTCTGTTGTGACCGGCAGCCCCCTGGACGAGCCGAGCCTGGCCCGGTTCAGAGGAGGCGCAGCGGCCCAGCGCTTGCACACGGAACCCGGACTCAGTCCGCCCGGCCCTGGCGACGACCGGCTGCGGCCTCGGCGCTCCGCGAGGGTTCAGTCCACCGAAAAAGCCCTCTGCGGTCTGCAGGACTTCAAACAGAACCGAGAACGTTCGGGAAAAGACGGCAAAGTTTCAGTCCACTCGCTAGGAACCGCCGCCATCTCCGGAGCCTTCCACAGCCCGCGGGGGGTGTTTGGACACAAAAAACATTGTAGAACCCCCAACGGCGAACATTAAAACACGCGTTATTTTTACATTTGAACGTCTGGGGTGACCGTTACTCCCCAGGACACGCGGGTGAGGCTGTTTGGGGCGCAGTAACGACCCATACGGGCCTCCGGTTTCTCACAAAAATAATGGTGCGGTCCGTGGGAAACCCCTGCGAGATAGTCACGTTCCCTCCGCTGTCGTCAACAGGGTCCGTTTCAGCCGTACACCGGGACAGACAGCAGGAGCGGGACGGAGACTGGTGAGGCGGGAAGTCAGAGAGCCAGTATTTCCTGTTCGACTTCCCTTTAAAACAATAATGTAACCCCAAAAATCGACCTGTACTTGGTCTAGGTGTTGTTTATTGTGAGATGTTCAACCGATAAAGTTCTACGATCTGTTCGTGGTTCAGTGTAAATCGGTATAAAAATCAGCCAAGCTCGCCAGAACAGAAACTTATTATTATTACCTTTATTTAAACTCGGAGATACATTGAGGTAGAGACCTCATTTACAATGCAGCCGAGTGAACAACGAAAAATAAAAAAAAAGGGCACTTAGACACACAAAAAAGCCAAAGAATACTTACATAACAGGCCATAAAATCGCGACCAACTGGTCCGTTTTTTTCTGCCTTGTCGCCAGTGGCGACGAAGGACACAAAATCCACCATCAAATGAAGGAACTTTTTTTTTTTTTATGATTTCTGCACATTTGTCATGTGTCACCAAGTTAAACATATCTAAATAACTTAGAAACAAAGTTTATTTAAAACTTTAGAAACAAAGTTTATAATTAGATATATATAATATATCAGAAAGTGCCCCTGTTTTGGGTGCACGTCGTTTACCGGAAGTCATAACTACGCATGCGCCTAACCCAGCGATTGACAGGTGGACTTTTGCATTCGTCCGTCTTCAGTTTTGTCCATCACTGAATCTACTCCACATCAAAATGGATCATTTTGGTAAATAACCTCATAAAAATACACAACAGAATAGTTAACACTAGAACCACAGAGGGGGGTCATTTTCACCCCATCGCTGCAACAGCGTCAGTGATGCTAACATGTCATTTATAATAGTTGTAACGTGGCTCATTCCTGAATATTTCAGGAATGAGTTTTTCATAAATGACTATGCTGCTGGTGCCATATTAACCCCTGACGTATGGGGCGACGAAAAACACTGGCGACCAAAATTGCTAGCTGGCTACCAACTTCAAAAACCTGGTAGCCAGGGGCGACTTGGTAAAAATTCTAATTTTATGCCCTGCATAAAAGTGATGACAAGAATTTAAAAAACACAATAAAATTACAATTAAAATGTAAAAAAAAAATAAAAACATGAATAATTAAAATTAAATTTAGTTAAAATGTAGAAACAATAATCAGGTAAAACAGGAACAGCTAGAAGTAAAATGTGATACAGTTAAACATTTAAATTGCCCTATGGATAAAAATGATGAAAGCTTTAAATAGTTCTGCTATTCCAAGTTGCAGGTGCACAATATGAAAAACTGGATTTTCCAAGTTCAGTAAAAACAGCTGGCACCTGCAGCGTAATCCAATCACGAGACCGAGTTTGATAAGAACCCTCATTAAAAGAAAGCATGGAACTGATGTGAGGGGGTAAAAGACCAATAAGAGCTTTATAAATAAATAAAACCCAGTGTCTTTCACGTCTTTCAGTGTCTTATAACCAGTTATAACCGGTCACAACCTGAATTCTCAGTGCTCTCAAAGCCAGTCTACTCTGAGCTTCAGTTCTGGTCAAATATATCAGTTATCTGAAAGATAACTCTTGGGAACCCTCATGTGACGAGAACCCAAAAATAAATGTAATTGCAGTTCCCTGACAGACCACTAGGGACTTGGAGTCAATCTTTATTAAATGCAGCACTTCTGATGGACTCAACTTACTCTGGGTACCTTTGTAATCTAATCCTGAGCTGCTACCCGCGGCAACCACCGCCACTGGATCCGGGCTGCAGTGTCCACTGAACCGGGACGGGAGCCCCCAACGTGGCAGCGGCAGCATGCTGCCCCTAGCCAGCGGTCTACACGCCGGGGTGAGTCAGCTGACCTGGCAGGGGACCGTCTGAAGACCTGGTAGGCCCGGCACCGCCAGGGGTAACGCCAACAACCTGGTCCGCACGTTGAACCGGGCTCTGGGACGGTCGGTTCCATCGCTCGCCGGACTGAGGGAGCTCGGTCTTCCCAGAAGAGACAGTTTGGTTCATCTGTGTTTCCTCCTCCGACCTGGAGATATCTCTCTTGATTCACCATTGTGGAGATATACAGGTTTTAACGGCTGTTAACAGTTCGGCTGTTACCTGGAGTTAACACTAGGAAAAAAACATGCACTCGTTGGACTCGAACGAGTTACATGGGTTCGCCTCCCCGTGGGCCCACCTCCCGCAGGGAGAGCCATGGAAGTCGGGTGCTATGTGGTATGGGTGGCGGCCGAAAGCGTGGGCCTTGGCGCGCAGTGTTTTCACAACTTTTGAAAGTAGAAGTTGCGTTGAGTGAGGTAGGAGTTGCAAGGCCCTAGGGGGGTCTGGGGCCCCCTAGGGGGGTCTGGGGGCCTGCTCCCCCGGGAAATTTTGAAATTCTAGACTCTCGGAGACGCATTTTCCAGCATTTTGAGATGCAAAATGGGATGTTCAGATACCTTTTTTTTAATTAAAATAACCCTAGCCATAACGTTGCATGTCTTTTGTTAAACAAGAGTAAAGAAAGTAATTGCAAGTTTGAAAGAGCAAAGTGTGATACGTGTATTTAATAACAAATCAAATGAAAATTAAACTGGTTATTTTATAACTCCATGTTTGCATTAACGTCCTTGATATTAATCTGATTCTACAATACATTAGAATGGGCCTTGAAGTTACAAGAGGCTAAACAATGTGTATGTAGTCCATTACAAGTTTGGCTAGTCTCTAATTTACTAACATTCTTACACATAACAAAATTATTTATTAAATCTGGATTACATTATATAATTACCTGGTACATCCTTTTTCCTTTTGGTTTTTGGTGCTGCTAGCTGCCACATCTCAGCCAGCCCACGCTGTCGCTTTTCCGTCATTTTGCTCGTCTTGGAATACAGAATATTGTAGCAACCCTGACATTATGTTCATGTTATGATGCTCTGTTATTGTTTAGATGTTCTGTTGTTCGGATTACATGAGTTCATTGAATGCATCTCGAGCTGAGGCAGGCAGGTTATTGGGTAGAATAGGTTAGGGGGCGGGACTAGCAACAAAGAGAGACGGAAGCCTGTGTGTTATTGTGGGAGAGCCCGAGAGCGGCTAACTGATGAGCCGCTGTGTTATTCTCCTGTACTGCTGTCTTTTATTTTTGGCGTGGTTACGGCCAACAGTAACCGGTTCTGGTTGAAATAAAGCGACGGTTGTTGAGCACCTTTTCGTCCATTCTTTCTATCGCGTCCAGCCGGACGCTACAATATGTTGTCTTAAATATGCTGCCTCTAAATCTGAGCCTGTTTCCTTTGCTGAACGTTCGATCGACGTATGCAAGCAGATTCAAGCGATGGTGTGGCGAAATTCTCAACGAAACTTTCAAGTTTATTAACTCAAAAACCTTTGTGGACACTTGGCTCTTTTTCGAAAACTTTATTTATTTCATAATTTATTTACCCAAGGGAAAGTAGGCGTCGCAAATGGAAAAGTTGCCGTTGGATGCGACGGCCGACGGCTGTTTTTGAAAACACTGGCGTGCCGACCCTTCGGCTGGCGAAACTGGCTACTGGGACATGGAACGTTACCTCTCTGGCGGGGAAGGAGCCTGAGCTTGTGCGTGAGGTTGAGAGGTACCGACTAGATATAGTCGGGCTCACCTCAACGCACAGCCTGGGCTCTGGAACCAATCTTCTCCAGAGAGGCTGGACCTTATTCTACTCTGGAGTTGCTCAGGGTGAGAGGCCCAGCTGGTGTGGGCTTGCTTATAGCCCCCCAGCTTGGAGCCTGTACGTTGGTGTTTTCCCCGGTAGATGAGAGGGTAGCTTCCCTGCGCCTTCGGGTCGGGGAACGGGCTCTGACTGTCATTTGCGCTTATGCGCCAAATGACAGTTCAGAGTACCCAGCCTTCTTGGGGTCCTTGGCGGGGGTGCTGGAAAGCGCCCCTAATGGGGACTCCTTTATCCTGCTGGGGGACTTCAACGCTCACGTTGGCGACGACAGTGGTACCTGGAGGGGCGTGATTGGGAGGAACGGCCTCTCTGATCTGAACCAGAGTGGTGTTTTGTTGTTGGACTTCTGTGCTCGTCACAGTTTGTCCATAACAAACACCATGTTCAAGCATAAGAGTGTCCATAAATGCACGTGGCATCAGGACACTCTTGGCCGCAGATCGATGATCGACTTTATAGTCGTATCATGTGATCTTCGGCCGTATGTTTTGGACACTCGGGTAAAGAGAGGAGCTGAGCTGTCAACTGATCACTACCTGGTGGTGGGTTGGATCAGATGGTGGGAGAATGCCGGTCAGACCTGGTAGGCCCAAACGTGTAGTGAGGGTTTGCTGGGAACGTCTGGCAGAGGAACCTGTCAGAAGGATCTTCAACTCACACCTCCGGCAGAGCTTCAATCACATCCCGGGGGAGGCGGGTGGACATTGAGTCTGAATGGGCCATGTTCCTGCCTCAGTTGCTGAAGCGGCTGACCGGAGCTGTGGCTGTAAGGTCGTCGGTCCCTGTCGTGGCAGCAGTCCTCGAACTCGGTGGTGGACACCTCGGGTGAGAGAGGCCGTCAGACTGAAGAAGGAGTCCTACCGGGCTTGGTTAGCTTGTGGGACTCTGGAATCAGCAGACAGGTATCGGCAGGCCAAGCTCTAACTCAAGTTAGTCCAGAAATCAGCCTTCATATTAAAGATTTGATTTAGCAGCAGAGGAATCTCAGTCTGACCCCCCCTCACACAAAATGCCAGAGACATAGAACTGGTTTTGAACTGGTTATAATGTTTAAAAATATCATCAAATACAGTGAACAACAGCTCTGTAGACATAGAACTGGTTCTTTTGGTTTTTAACTGGACATGTCTGAGCAGTGACGATACTCTGATCCGTTTCCATCTGGCTGAGCCACTAAAGAACTGACTGTGATTGTCAGAAGGTGTGCTGGTCCACTTCAAAATATTTGATGGGTATATTCATGACTGCTCTGACTGTGTGCTCCTCTGCCTCAGCGTGGACCACGACGAAGAACACTGGGTCCACCCACGGCTTCTGAATAAGTGTAAGTGGAACTTACCGTCTCTGTTGTTTAACAGGTGAAACTTCATTTAAATCTGGTCATTTCATTCATAGATGCCTGTGATCTGACGTTTGATCTCAACACTCTGAGCAAACACCTCCTCCTGTCTGTGTGCAACAGACAAGTGAGCTTCACAACCGAGGAGCAACCCTACCCTGACAGTCCAGAGAGGTTTGACCCGCACCCTCAGCTGCTGTGTAGAGAAGGACTGACTGGGCGCTGCTACTGGGAGCTGGAGTGGACTGGGTCTGTGAACGTTGCTGTGGTCTATAAGAGAGTGAAGAGAAAGGGGACGGACTCTGACATTAACCGGAGTGATGACGCTTGGTGTTTCATTAAGTATTCGTCAGACAGATATTTATTCAGACACAACCACCACCGTGTTTTTAAACGGGCCCCAGTCACTGACATCCGACCTCACCGGACCAGTCCTGACAGACTAGGAGTGTTTCTGGACTGGTCAGGTGGCACCTTGTCTTTCTATCGGCTGTCTGGTGACTCCAAAACTCTGCTTTATACTTTCCACTCCAACTTCACTGAGCCTTTGTACCCAGCATTCAGGGTTGATGGATCTCTGACCCTGTCCACTGCCAGGAAGCTGAGGATGGAGCAGGTGAGTGGTTCTGTTTCTTCTTTCTCACCTGTGTTACAGCTGTGAGTCGCTGGACAGAACTCATTTTAATTCTTCATTCTTGTCAGCGGGCTCGTTCAAGCTTCACACCTGAAGTTAGCAGAGAAGGAACCGGCGTTTCTCACAGGTACGAGATTATCCAGGAAACATAGTTATTTATGTCCCCTTCACTACTGAGCCTGGTGGTTTGAATCTAATCTGCATCTGAAGACAGAGATGTCGTTCAGGAACATTCAAGAAGCAGAGCAGCTTCAGAACTTTATCCAGATGATCACTAGAGAGAGTTTACAGGTTTAATGCAGGTGTCTGCAGGTTTTCCACTTACAGGTTTGTTGTTTCTCATGAAACTCTTCACTTGAATCTGTGATGTTGAGACGGTGCTGCAGGTCCACGGTGTCCATGCTCAGTCTCTGTCCTCCTGGAAACTGCCTGTTGATTTGATTGAATGTGTTGGATGTAGTGATGCCAGAGAGAGATTAGAAGTTACTGATGGTGGATGGATGGAAGATTGTGAGACAGCAGAATCCTCCATGAAACCATCCTGTGCTGTTCAGCTTCAGGTTCCCTGGTTCAGGTCTGTTCCAGTGCTCTCTGACTGATCTGGTGTTCAACGTGACCCACCAGAGTCAGGTCACATACAGGACTCTGATCTGGGACCAAACTCTCCTGCAGTCGTCACACAAGGAGCCTGGAGGACCGCTGTTCAGGATCGAGTGTCCTCAGGACTCTATCAACCAGCTGCACCTCCCACACTGTGAACCTGAACCCGGTAAGAACCTGCACTAGCTGCACTAGACCAGAGGTCTCCAAAGTCGGTCCTGGAGGGCCGCTGTCCTGCAGGTTTTAGATGTTCCCCTCCTCCTACACACCCTGATACACGTGACTGTGTCATTAACAGACATGTGCCAAGATGATGACGGCCATTAATCAGGATCAGGTGTGTTGAAGCAGGGAAACATGCAGAACCTGCAGGACAGCGGCCCTCCAGGACCGACTCTGGAGACCCTGCACTAGACTGTAAACACAGTCAAGTGGAGAAGAGAATACAGCCTTGAGTGTGAAGGTTTCACATAGAGCCTCAGATGAACAGGCATTAAATGAAGGTGAATCCAACCTCCCATTTACAACAGCTCCTGAACGTCTCACCTGATTATTCATTCATTAAAAGCTAAAAGACAGAAGTCCTGTCAACAACAGCCAGGTCATTAAATGCACTTCACATGTAAGCTCCTCTATGTCTCTACTGTCTGGAGCCTCAATTAACATAATGCCAATTAGGAAAGACATCAGCAATGATTTTAGAGACACAGGCGTTGCAGCTTGCCAGTGTGGAGAAACAATCAGACAGTTTCAGAACAATTTGGAGTCCCTCATTGTCCAGTAAAAAATGCTTTTCAGAAGTGAAAAAACATTCAAGACCATTAGCAATGTTCCCAGGAGTGAACATCTCAGCAGGTTCATCCCAAGGTCAGACTGTTCAGAGAAATTGTTTTTAAAAAAATGAAAAAAACCTGAAGCTACATCTCAGACTCTGCAGGCCTCACTGAGCATGTTACATGTTAAAGAATGTTAAAGCTGATGACAACGTCATAAGAAAGACTGGAGAAAGACAGGAGGAAAGCCTCTTCTCATAGGAGCACAGCTCAGGTTCGCTAAGCTGCATCTGAATAAACCACAAGACCTCTGAAACAAAGCTATGAGGTCAGACAGGATCAAAGTGGAGATGTTTGGTCATAAAGCACATGGAGAAAAGCAAACCCAGACATGTCCCGCCTCCTGTCAAGCACAGTGATGGAAGCATCATGATGCGGTTCTGAATACCAGAGGATTCCTGAAGCTAATGTGAGGCCACCTGTCTGACAGCTAAAGATCAGCTTAAATCTGGTCATGCAGCAGGACAATGATCCCAAACACCACAGCTGATCTACATCAAACCAGACAACATGACTGCTTTAAGTTACCGCTGCTGACCGTGGAGCTACAAGTTTTGAAGTCATGGGATGTAGTTAGATTTTCCCACAATGCTTCTGCATCTTGGCTCAGTTTTTAGTGAAACCGCATCCATAAATAGAACCTTCGAACTAAAAGAGGGTGTACTGTCTTCTTCACAAGCGAACATGTTTTTGACATTGAAGCCTGAAAAAAGGAGCCTTAAACTAACTTTTTGTCTGTTTGTTTTGACTGAAGGTGAAAGTGCAGCATACCAGCTCTGAGTTCATCCAGGCCCCATCCTTCTGTCTCTTCCACAGAGACCAAACTTACAGCCTCCTGACTGACCCGGGAGGATTCAGAGTTCAGCCCACAGTGAGTCTGAGCCTCAGCTCCTGCTGCCAGAGACTACGAGGCTGGATACCTCTGACCATCAACACGTTCACCAATCACACCACTTTGATTTCAGACTACTCACTTCTTTGGAAACTATGGACCAAATTACCATCCGACGTTTGAGATCCGTCTAGCGGAGAGCACAGAGGAGCTGACTGTGGTCGTACAGGACTGGGAGAAAACTCCTGTCTGGGAGTACAGCCTCTGTCTGCCAGGTAAGAAAACATCCGTTTGTAGACGGGGAGTTTCAAAGTCAGGGTTTGTGAGCTGCAGGACAGAGATGAAGCAACGTCACCAAGGCTGAGGTACTGGCTGTTTTCACGGCCAGAATCCCAGAACTCAGTGGACTCAAAAGTGAACCAGTTCATTCAGCTGAACTGAACTGGACCCAAACCAGTTCATTATTCATTAAGTGAGAAATGGTGCAGCTTACCTCAAAATGAATATGAGAAATAAAAAAATGAAGTTAAAATAAAGGTGCCTGGTTGAAATCATCACAAATGCATCGGAGCGCTGTGTTTGTCGCCTGGCAACAGCTGTCGTGATGATGTCATCTGCAGCATCAGCAGGTAGCTCAGATGTGTTGTCTCATTCGACAGCATGGATGGTGGCTGGGATGCAGTAGTGCAACATCTGGGGTGCAGAGGTGCTCCTCCAGTCACATGTCCAGGATGTCCAGGACATCTGTCATCCAGCTCTGCAGTTGCTCCGCCCACTTCTGTCAGTCTGGCTGAAGTCTTGTGTCCACCTGTAGCACCTGAAAAAAGGGGCGGCGGCCGCTTTGCTAGTGAGCAGGAAGTGAATTTAACTGCAGTTCCTCGACTGTCCACTGGGGGCTGGCTCCTAAATCTCCACTGACCTCCATGTTCAAATGTCCAACAGACACGTTTCCACAGAAATTCATCTTTTTACAGCCCAGTTTAAAAAACTGTGTTGTTTTCCACAGATAGAGTTGAAATCTATGCCAACTGATTTTTTTTTTGTCTTCCATCAGGTAAAATGATGTGAAGCAGCAAATTTCTGAATAATTCAGGGATTAGTCTCTTGGTTGACAGCAGGCATCGTTAATGTTCTGCTACTTACTGCTTAGCAACGTCTTGACCTCTGAGCTGTGAATGAGGACCTAATAGTGCAAATTCATTCTTATTTAACAGAGAACCCATTTTGTAGTGCTGTTAATTGTCCCAACAGACCGCTGCGACTGACTGGGGTTGACCGGGTCTCCAGTCTAACTCAGTTGGACCTGTGCTTGGCTTAGCTGTTGGCAGACCCAACAGTCTGGCTGATGTCTTTAGATGTTGCTTATACGTCCGTGTATCCACATAATCCTGTTACCTCACGATGCTAGGTTTCAGTTAGCTGCTTTCAAGGTCTCTGCTTGTTATCTTTGGGGCTCATTTGTACATTTTGCACCAAAGCACTTACAGACTCATCAAGTAACCACCACCAAACTAAAATCTTGGTCCCACCAAGAACGTAAGTGGCTTTTCTGCAGTTTTGCTCCGTCTTCAGCGCGACCTCAGGTCAACCAGGAGCATTTCAGAAGCCAAGCATATCTGAGCGCTGGCTGCTTAGCTGCATTTATGAGATTACCAGTTTATCAATGTTTTCAGAACCATGTGTGAATCGTAGTGATCTGCTCATTTATACACGTATTGATGGTGTGAGTGGTGTCAAAAAACATGAGATGAGATGAGTGGTGTCAAAAAAGGGCTTTTTGCTTCATAAAATGAGCCTTTCCCCTTCCGTTGTTCAAATCACTAATAAAACTGTCAGAGTGAGGGTTAGTTACTCGACACGTATCTTTAGTGGAGCAGATCCCAGGGCTGATCCCGCTCTCATTGGCCAGAACGGCTGTGATTCATGGCTGCTGGAGCGGCTCATCTTATCCTGGAGACCAGATAATCATGAACGTCAGTGATCATCATCAAGAGCAGCATTTCTGCCTCTGTAGAAGTCTTAATGCAATGCAACAATATAGAAACAGTGTGGAAGACTGACAGAGTTGGTAAGAACCGCTGCATGCTGGGAGCCAGAAGCAGACCGTGAAATCAGATTTTTAGAGATTCTTCTACGTGTATTTTCTCTCTTATAAAATGTAGTCACTGATTGTTGAATCTCATTTCTGTCTCCAGTTTCTCTGCCGTCTTCCTCTCCAGCTGAGAACTGTCCTCATCTGGGCAGCAGCTCATCAGCGGCTGAGAAGCTGGAAATCATTCGGCCGAAGTTCATCGATCAAGTGTCGTGTCCTGTCCTGGATCAGCTACTGGATGAACTGCAGCACTGCAGAGTGATAACTGATGCTGAGGCGGAGGCTTGCAGACCCAAAACCAGAGCAGACAAAGCTCGAGATGTCATCGACTTGGTGAGGAAGAAGGGAGGAGAAGCTAGTTCCAAGATGATCAAGGCTTTCGTTGCCAACGATCCACACCTGAGCAAGGAGTTTGGGTTACCCTCTTCTTAAGGTGCAACCTCAGTCCTGGAGCAGAGTAGGGGAGGGGGAGGGGGAGGGGGGCACCATCTCACCACACTATAATGAAAAGCAGCTGTAAAAACCCAAAAACAGTATAAAAACATAGTGATCCCCGATATAGGACAGATTTTTTTCATTAATAGATGTATTTTTAAATTGCTGAACCCTCGCTATGTGACGGACATTAATAATTTTTAAATTGTGTTTTTATGGGGTTTTACAGCTTTTTATGCTGATGACCTATTAATAAAAATATATGAAGAAGAAGGGCCTGCTGAAGAAGAGTCTTCAGAAAACCTATAAATGCTCACACAGCTAAACAGATAATTCATCAGCATCATTCAAGTTAGGAGTGTGTCTCTACTGGTGAGTAGCCTACCACACTGAACTAAAAATGGTTTTTCTTCTATATGCTCTCCCTATATCGCGGATTTTCACCTTTCTGGACCGTAAGTGCCTTCAGAGACGGGAACACTAGTAACAAATGTGAAGTTAGTAACGTCCCTCTGCTGCCCTCTGGTGGTCGCAGGCTGGAACTGCATCCTCAGTCCGCCCTCATTGAAATTATTGACGTTTAATATTGCATGAATCTTTACAGTTCTGTAAAGAGAAACAGATTCAGCAGAGAAAATAGTCTGTTCTATAGTTTAACATAAAAATATGGAGTACAGTTAAATGTACTTACATGTTTGTTTTCTACATTTGAATCAACATTTAAAGGTGTACACTTCAGGATAATCAGCGTCATCTAATGCTTTTGTCTTCATCATTAGGTTAAAAGAAACAAAATAAAACAAATACCCTACTTAACCCTGGATAAAGTTTGAGTGTTTAATTGTGTCTGAACTAGCAGTTTGATGACTAGTCTGATTATGGGTCAGACTGCCCTCTTGTGGTTAAATCACGTAACTACAACCATTTCTCTTTATGATTATCGTTTATGAGTAATTTATCTTACCGAGTCATTTGTTGATCACAGACTGTAATTGCATATTAAAAACTTCCAATCTTTTCAATTTATTTGATAATAATCATTATTCAACCAAAGATTCGACATTAAAAATGTGTCACATAAAGAAGTTTTCATTTGACAGAAAGGAAAACACAATTTATGCCGTTATTTAAAAAGAAAATCATAATTAGGCACCAATTTGCCACCAGGTTCCGTTATATCTGCAACGAACTTCTTTTGTTAAATACGGCGGTTGAAAAAAATATATTGGAGGGAATTAAAGGAAGTTGCGCCCTGTTGTAATTCTTCTAACTTTACAGTAGATGTGCTTACTAATTGTGTCCACTAGATGGCAGAAGACACATTTGTAGTACAAACAGGCTGCCCTCTTGTGGTTACCGTACGTAACTGCAATCATTAATCTTTTGATTTTAATTTGTCATGATCGTTTATAAGTAGTTTAATAGATTCTTTATTAGATTATTGACTGTACTTACATATGTTTAAGGGCAGAGATGATTTGTGTTTTAACTGAATCTTCTAGATAAATTTAAATATTTTTACTAGGGCAGGGCAAGATAACGCGTTATTATCGCATTAACTCAATAATTTATTAACACCGTCTGATATCCTACCGGTGGTGTGTAGCGATAATCACACTGGGGCTTGTTTCTTTGGCTCAAACAAGCAATCCTTATTCAAACCTGATTTGTATAACAATAAGTTAATGTTTGTCTACGATCTACTGAAACCAGATGGACAACTGTTTTCCTTTGAAGATTTCTCTACGAAGTATAATATTGTCTTCTCAAGAAAAGGCTACGAAAAGATCTGCAAAGCAATCCCTACTCCTTTAATCCGACTGATACAGAACAGTATGCAGTTTTCTTCCATTACACCCTCTCTGCCCACTCTAAAAATTGATGGCATCAATTTGTTGGATTAAAAATGCAACTGTAAGTTGATAAGCCTGATTTTTTTAAACAATCAATTTTTGGTGACTTTAATTCTTGTTTTGTTCAGGATGACTTAGAGATCTCTTTTCTTTTTATATATCTTGCCCTGTTGCTCCTAAAGTAAAGGAAACTCATTTTAAAATAGCATCAGCAATATATCCTGCCAGTGACTTTCTGCACAGAAGATTTAAATTTGCTGTTGATCCATGTGTCTTTTGCTCTTCAGAGGCCGAAACCGTTGATCATCTATTTTTTTTAAATGTTCCCATGTCACTTCATTCTGGTCTGAAATCCATAGTTGGTTATCCTTGAAAGTGGATAATATACCCACATTTACCTACAATGATATTAGTTATTTTATGGACAACTCGGATCCAAACATTTCTGACACTGTCAATCTTGTGATTATTATGGGTAAATATCATATTCATACTTGCAAATGGAACAGAAGCATTCCCTCTCTTACAGTGTTTATATGTAGTTTTGCCAATTACTTTAGGTCACTAAAAATTATGGAAAGAAAGAACCATGAGGCTGATAAATTGTACTTGTCTATATCTCATTCCTTGCTCTTCTAATGTCTTGTACCTTGCTCCTTTGTGTCTCTTTTTGTTTATTTTACTTTTTTGTTTTTATTTTACTCTTATCTGATTTTCAGTATGACTTTTCTTTTGTTTCTTGGTTATATTTGGCTGCCCTTTTCCATCATTGAAAGATTGACTCTTGTGTTTAATGTTTATACAACTGTCCCTATTTTGTTGCGTAAATAAATAAATAATTAAAAAAAAAAAAAAAAAAAACTACAGTAGCATCTTCTGCCCATGGCTTGATCTCTTATTCTTCTCTATGTTTTCCAACAGGTGTGGCACTATACTAGGAAGGTAGCTCCCCCTAGAGGCATTAACTATTAATGTTTAGACATGACATTCAGTCCATCCCAGCTGACATTTATTTGATCACGCCATGTTGCTCACATGCTTTTATTTTGAAAGGTCTGTTACTGGCTGCTGAACTGGAAGAGAATTGATGGAAAAACATCCAGAAAAGCTAAAACAGACATGTAGAGCAGAGGTCTTCAACCCTGGTCCTCGAGGCACCCTATCCAGCTTCAACACACCTGATTTTAATTAATGACGATCATCATCTCGTCCTCAAAGTCTGCACAAGTCTGTTGATGACACAGCCACTCGTATCACGGTGTGAAGGAGGGAAACATTTAAAACCTGCTGGATAGGTGCCTCGAGGACCAGGGTCGAAGACCTCTGATGTAGAGCAGTAAAGTTACAGAACTTTACATATTAAAGTTCTCCCAGACGGAGGATTCAACAGAAACAAGGTTATTTGTAACAACTTTCACCAAAGATGAGTGACAACAGGAAAAGGAGTAAAATTTGGACACATTTTAAAGTGTTAGACTCCGGAAAGGCAGAGTGAACACTTTGTAAAATACAAATTTCATATGGAGCAGACTCCACAAACAACCTGCACAGGCATATTCAAACTAATCATCCAACAGTGCAATTAACAGAGTTGGAGAAAAGACCAGCAAGGGACTCTGCTAATGCTAATGCTAATGCTATTGAAGGCGCCAGTGTGTCATCTCATGCAACTGTTGCTGCTCCGATGTCGCCACCACAGCCACCCAGTGGACCCACAACCCAGAGCTCTATGAGCCAGTAGTCAAAGGCTATGACCCCAGCAAAACAAGACTCAGTTGATGAGAAACTGGCTAAAATGATAGCAAAAGATTTTCAGCCATTTTCCATCATGAAAGACAAAGGATTCGAAATTATACTTATGCTCTTAATCCAATGTATACACTTCCAAGCAGGAAAATGCTTTCCCAAAAAAATCATCCCAGGCCTGTATGACAAAGAACGTGCTTTACTCTTAGGAAGGGTCAAAAAAGCCCCAGGTGTTTGTTTGACAACTGACTGCTGGACATCCCCAACCACCACATCCTCCATGTCAGTTACATGCCACTTTATTGAAAACTACAACATGGTGTCATGTCTACTGGACTGTTTTGAGTTCAGTGACAGACACACCTCTGACAACTTAGCGGAGCAGCTGCTCAAAGTGGCAAAAGAGTGGAACGTGGAAAACAGTTGTGTGTTGTTTTAGTGACAATGCTGCTAACATAACAAAAGCAATAAAAACCCTGAAATGGACCCACCACCTGTGTCTTGCACATACAGTTAACTTGTGTGTAAGAGATGGTCTGAAGGCGATGAAGCCCACTTTGGAGAAAGTAAAGGCGATAGTTGAATTGTTCCACAGGAACACAACAGCCACAGAGAAGCTCAGATCAGCTCAGCGACAGATGGCCATGCCTGAGCTGAAGATGAAACAGGAGTGTGTTACAAGGTGGAACTCCACCTTCCACATGCTCAAAGGGATTCTGGACTCCGAGGATGCAGTCATCTCCACCCTGGCTGTTACCGATGCACATGTTGATCCTCTGTTCCAGGAGGAATATTCTTATTATTATACTTTTTCAGTTTTGTTAATTAGGTGTTGTTGTTGCATTATTAGTATGAAAAGCAGATTAGACATGACCGGATAATAATACATACTGCTAATAGAAAGCATAATCCACTCATTGTTATTACTCCTTTTCAGGTTGTTACAGCCTCTAAAATGTTGATCCTGTGCAAGGGTCTGCAGAGAGTGACCGCTGAGCACCAGACCAGAGTGACCACGGGGAAAGTGAAGCAGTTAGTGGACGCTCTCTCTGCATCCATGGAAAGAAAATCCCACAGAATGGAATACAACACTATTCTGTCAGACACTGCCATTCTTGACCCAAGGTTCAAAAAGCTGGCCTTCTCTGAAAACAGAGCGGTCGATGAAGCTCTTCAGAGAATTACTGCAGCAGCAGCCAGATCCAGCCAGTCAAGTCCACAGGGCCAAGAGGGAGAAGGGACGGCAGAACAAGAACGAGAGGAAACACAAGCATCTGCTGTTTGGAGATTCTTTGAGGAACGTGCAACCGTTAAGAATCCAACAGCAGATGCAACGGTGGAAGTGAGAACATATCTGCAGGAGCCCCTTCTCCAGAGAACTGCAGACCCACTGAGCTGCTGGGAGACCAGGTGTTCAGGTGTTCAGGTCCTGGTACACAGGTGGCAACACCTGTCCCCTCAGAACGAGTCTTCTCCAAAACAGGCCAGATCATAACAGAAAGGACAAACAGGATCAGCCCCTCAAAGCTGAGGCCAGTGGGTTTTTTGAATGCCAATCTTCGCTAAAACCTCACCTGGATGCTGCTTTTTCTTTTTGTTTTGCACATTTTAATTTATATTTTGTTGAGTGATGTTTAGTTGATTTTGTTTTTTCACAAATTAAAATTGGTCTTTATTATTTAAAATGTATGTATATGTTAAGTTTGTTAATAAAGCCATATAAATACAATACATATATTATATTTTATGTTTTTAACATTAGTTATTCATTTTACACATAATTTGGTAATAAATTAATTTAAGTAACAAAAAATGGGAGCCGAAAGAGCCTGAATTCCCATCACTAACAGCTACCAAACCCTAACTCTCTCATCCGTACCACAGGTGAGTGCACACCTTTGATGTTGACTTCCGTGCATGCACACGCCCACTCCCAGGTGAGCCTCCACCTCTTCAGCACACACACATCCAAGCACATCATGCACCTAATCCTCAATATGTCTCCTACAACTATGTTCTAGTGAATAATGCTGGTTTTTCCAGGTCTGCTACATTTCTGTTACTGGAAGTTTTTCTCTCCATCTCTTCACCCTGAAATGATCCAGTTCCATCTCTTCTTCCTCTGAAGGAGGGAATAAAGAGTGAATTTCTTCTTTCTAAATGCTTCATTGGCTGCAGCTGTGAAGGTCTGGATGAAACTAGTCTGCTGCAGCAGCAGGAGAGATCACTCTTCTGACTGTCACCACTGCTTTTACCAACACCTTTGATTAGTTTGAATGCTTCTTTATTCAATCAAACTTTCCTGATGTCACTTTTAAATTCCTGATACTGTTGAGCATTTCTGAAAACATATTTTGTTCTTCATTGTTCTCTGCTGCCCCCCTAGAAATACCTCCTATTAGTTCAGACAAGTTCATGTTCAACTCTGTTTATTTCTGTCGTACGACGACGGAAACAGAAAAACTATTTCTGTTTTAACATTCACACTTGGAGAGAAATGAATTAATTAAATTATTAATGTCTTTTCAATTACAGTTTTTCTATCACATTTAATTTTTAATCTCAACATTGAATCTAAATGTCCAATGTTAAATGTGTATTGTTACATATTAACAGCTAACTCTGAATATTAAATCTAATTTCAAGTATTAAATGTGAATAATATATGTAATAAATGTAGACATTAACATCAAACTCTAAATCTGCAGCGTGAAACTCAATATTTAACTCAAAAGACAATTCAGAAGTTCAGTGAGCAGAAGAACTAAAATCTAAAGTTGGTGAGGAGCAGCTGTCTCCCTCTGGTGGTCAAACTGTGTCACTGTTGGTCTTCATTATCTGTTGGACGTCAGATTTTTATTTTAAACTAACTGTATTCATGAAACCCAAATAAAAAGATCAGTTATAAAATGAAGCGTTTGTGTTTTGTGTTATAGTTAGTTTTGACAGTCTCTACGTCTCCCTCTGGTGGTCCACAGCTGTAACTGCATCAGTCAAATCTGCATCAACATGGTAGAAATCTGTGTTAAAGAAGAGATTTATGAACCAAGACATTAATATTATATGAGTCTTTACACTGTCATGTAGAGAAAAACAAGAGAACCAACACAGTAACTGATCTCTGCTATGGTTTACATTTAAATGTGAGTTACAATTACTTAAATACGACCAATTTTTCTTGTTATTAAACAATCAGAAGTGTAAATATCCGAGTGATAATCACCACTATTTCAACACAGAAATGGTTTTTATTTATCATTTACATAATAGGAAAAAAAAAGTAGCAGAAAGGTCCATTTTTTTTTCTTGACTAAAGTTTGTGTTTCATTAGTCTGAACCATTGACTTTATTCTGAACTGGTAGTTTGATGACTGGTGAGTTTTATGTCCATAGACTGCCCTCTTGTGGTCAGAGCATAAAACTACAATTTATCTTTTAATTTTCTAAGAACGTGACTGTCGTTTATTAGTTTCTCACGTTTCTTTGGTAGATTAGAGACTGTACTTACATATGAACAAGAACTTGAAATAACTTTATTACAGACTCAAGGTCCAAAAAGCACACATAAAAACATAAAAACACACCAACATTAATTTAAAAGACAACTGTACCAGTGTTTCCAGAGCTCAGACTGGTAGCGTATAGCACTAAACATAATATTTGATAGCAGAAAGATGATTTCATTCTTAGAGTCATTTAGTCTGCCAGTAAATTTATACATCGGACCTCTCAGAGGCAGACTGTAAAGAGTTCACTCGCGCTGCCACAAACATTTCACTGGCACTAGTCCATCGCTGTCTTTTAAAAGTGTCCTTAGGGCATCATTATATGACCCTTGCAGGCTCTGAAGGCTTGTTTTTTTATAACGAGACCAAAGCTGAGCGGTGTACAAGGGAGTACAATAGGCTTTGAATAAAGTCACCTTCACAGAATCACTACATGAACCCAATTTCCGTAATAAAATATTTGCTTGCACATACAGAATCCGACGCTGTTGGTAAATGTCCTCATCATCTGTGAGCTGATCAGTAATCCAATGGCCAAGATATTTAACCTAATAAACAGCCAGCTCGTGCTTTTACAGTTTTCTGTCGGGATTTTAGGAATCGCTCCTAAAACTGGCGGACTTCCTGGCTCCTTGGTTAACCTTTACTGTTAACGTCTTCAGCTCATCATTATTTATCGTCAATTTGCCATAAATACAGAAGAATCCACGATATGTTGCTGTTGCTAAACACGACGAAAGTTAGAGACTTTTATTTTGAAGAGCTTTAGAGGAAGTTTCTAACAGATGTAGTTTCTCTAACTTTACTACAACTGTAGTTACCACATATGACCACTAGATGGCAGAAGACAGATCTTCTGAATAGACAAAAGGCAGACTGCCCTCTTGTGGTTACAGCGCGCTACTACATTCATTTATCTTTCGATTTTTATTTAATATTATTATCGTTTATAAGTTATTTATAATGCCAGTTTTTCATAGAGTATAACTACTCTCATCTATAATAAGGGTTTTATGTTTTTTTTTATTGAATCTTCAGAATTTGTAGAATTATTATTAATATTATTGAATCAGATGTCTGACAATAAAACAAAGCTCAGAAAGCGCTAGCTAGCTAATGCTAACTACACAATTATTGTCATGATTTTTAATCCTCATAGACTCTAATTTAACTTCTTTCAGTCTTTCAGTTAGTTAACATGTTCAATCCATCATTATTTGATACAAATTTGCTATTAAATCAGACAAATCCACGTTATTATTTTATTTTATTTTATTTTAAACCGTGTATTCATGGATGATGCAATTCCTGAGAGATGGATGGAATATAAAACACATCAAAAATAAACTAAAGTAACTTAAATCTAATCATGAATTTTAAAATAGTCAAAGTGAACACATGAAATGTTGATGCAGCTTTATGTCTCTGGTGGATTTGACTGTGACGTCAGCAGAAAGAGTCTAAAGAGCTGGAACAAAGGACAAGAGAATGGAAAAGCTGTCTGATGTCTCATCTGTTCTGAACACATTTCTCACACAGTCCTGACAGGATCTGGAGTCATGACTTCGTAGTAACGACGTCTGTCTGAAGGAAAAGCTGCTTAACGAAGCTGTGTGTTGCATTAATGCCACTGATCTGCAGCAGGAGATCATTTTACAGAAACTAAATGTGATCCAGATGCTCTTATCTGTTTCTGGAACTGATGGTACTCACTGAATTTCTCCAAGTAACTTATTTCTGACAGTAATTAGCTGAGTTTATTCATTTATATTCAGAGCAAATACAAGGACTCAGATCAGACAGGTGATATAAAATAAAATAAAAGATCTTCTTCCCACAATAAACCACTGTTTACCTGGACAGGTGAAAGTCACACACAGGAGAGGACAGTCTGACCAAAGGATTAAAATAATGATTAAAACATCAACAGACACAAGTTTCATTTCAGATCCAAACTAAATGTTTCCTCGTGTCAACAGGAGTCTGAAGGTTTGTGGAGATGATTAAAGATCAGATGGATGTTTGTTACAGAGCACTGAGTCTTTTCAATTTCAGCTAAAACAGAGTCAAAGCTGAACAAACAAATCAGTAGAAGTTTCTAAATGACAGAAGAAAGACTCAGAATGATGAGCAGATCAGTTTGATCAACTTCAGCTTCAGGCAGATTTACATCAACAGGCTTCACAGACTGGAGGATGTGAATCAAGAAGAATGGAGGATTCATTACTGTCAATAATAGAATATTACACATAATCATTCATAAAACAGTTAATACAATCATTGAAACTTTTAAATCTTTCTGACATGTTTGATCGTTTCATTCATTCCAGACTAAAAAGGGTTCATGAGGTCAAATCAAACCAGTAGGAGAAGACACAGCAGAACTTTCCAGTGGTCAATGAGACTGGAGATGAAAGCATCATCAGCATCTCTGTGTCTAGTCTGAACTCGAAGCTTGATGACTGGTGAGCTGGATTATATCCACAGACTGCCCTCTTGTGGTTACAGTATGAAACTACAACAACTTATCTTTTAATTTTATTAGAACGTCTCTGTCGTTTTTTGCTAGTTTATCTCCCGATTCTTTCGTAGATTAGAGACTGTACTTATATATGTACAAGGACTGAGATTATTTTCCCCCTTAAAACTTCTATAATAATTTAAATATTGTAACAGACTGTGAGGACTTGTGAGTTTTGGACCGAGGAGGTGTGTCCCTCGGGAGTTGCCGTAGGCAGTTTTTGCAGGAGTTACGTTGTTGGTTAATAAAATGGCGGAGTGAGACACCTGCTGGACCTGCGACTTCGCCTCCCGTCTCCTTTGTGTCATTAAGGCTGTGTATACGATATAAACGAACCGAGTACCCTCGGTTACAATATTATTATTCAACTAGAGGACTGACGCTGCTACACCAGAACCTAATAAACAGTCAGCTAGTGCTTTTACACAGTTTACTGTCGGGATTTTAGGAATCACTCCTAAAACTGGCGGACTTCCTGCCTTCTTGGTTAACCTTTACTGTTAACGTCTTCAGGTCATCATTATTTTACGGCAATTTGCCATAAAAACAGAAGAATCCACGATATGTCGCTGTTGCTAAATACGACGAAAGATTGAGACTTTTAGTTTGAAGAGCTTTAAAGGAAGTTTCTTACAGATGCAATTTCTCCAACTTTACTACAACTGTAGTTACCACATATGACCACTAGATGGCAGAAGACAGATCTTCTGAATAGACAAAAGGCAGACTGCCCTCTTGTGGTTACAGCGCGCTACTTCATTCATTTATCTTTTGATTTTTATTTAATATTAATATCGTTTATAAGTTATTTATAATGCCAGTTTTTCGTAGAGTATAACTACTCACATCTATAATAAGGGTTTTATGTTTTCTTTAATTGAATCTTCAGAATTTGTAGAATTATTATTAATATTATTGAATCAGATGTCTGATAATAAAACAAAGCTCAGAAAGCGCTAGCTAGCTAATGCTAACTACACAATTATTGTCATGATTTTAACTGTCATAAACTCTAATTTAACTTCTTTCAGTCTTTCAGTTAGTTAACATGTTCAATCCATCATTATTTGATACAAATATGCTATCAAATCAGACAAATCCACGTTATAATTTTATTTTATTTTATTTTAAACCGTGTATTCATGGATGATGCAATTCCTGAGAGATGGATGGAATATAAAACACATCAAAAATAAACTAAAGTAACTTAAATCTAATCATGAATTTTAAAATAGTCAAAGTGAACACATGAAATGTAGATGCAGCTTTATGTCTCTGGTGGATTTGACTGTGACGTCAGCAGAAAGAGTCTAAAGAGCTGGAACAAAGGACAAGAGAATGGAAAAGCTGTCTGATGTCTCATCTGTTCTGAACACATTTCTCACACAAGGGTTAGGGTTAGGGTTAGGGTTGACAGGATCTGGAGTCATGACTTCGTAGTAACGACGTCTGTCTGAAGGAAAAGCAGCTTAACGAAGCTGTGTGTTGCATTAATGCCACTGATCTGCAGCAGGAGATCAGTTTACAGAAACTAAATGTGATCCAGATGCTCTTATCTGTTTCTGGAACTGATGGTACTCACTGAATTTCTCCAAGTAACTTATTTCTGACAGTAATTAGCTGAGTTTATTCATTTATATTCAGAGCAAATACAAGGACTCAGAACAGATAGGTGATATAAAATAAAATAAACCACTGTTTACCTGGACAGGTGAAAGTCACACACAGGAGAGGACAGTCTGACCAAAGGATTAAAATAATGATTAAAACATCAACAGACACAAGTTTCATTTCAGATCCAAACTAAATGTTTCCTCGTGTCAACAGGAGTCTGAAGGTTTGTGGAGATGATTAAAGATCAGATGGATGTTTGTTACAGAGCACTGAGTCTTTTCAATTTCAGCTAAAACAGAGTCAAAGCTGAACAAACAAATCAGTAGAAGTTTCTAAATGACAGAAGAAAGACTCAGAATGATGAGCAGATCAGTTTGATCAACTTCAGCTTCAGGCAGATTTACATCAACAGGCTTCACAGACTGGAGGATGTGAATCAAGAATGGAGGATTCATTACTGTCAATAATATAATATTACACGTCATCATTCATAAAACAGTTAATACAATCATTGAAACTTTTAAATCTTTCTGACATGTTTGATCGTTTCATTCATTCCAGACTAAAAAGGGTTCATGAGGTCAAATCAAACCAGTAGGAGAAGACACAAGAGCATCCAGACTTTTAAAAACCATCAAAGGAACCTTAAAGTGGATCCTAGAAGGCAGCTGGAGCCAACGCAGTGATGTTAAAACCGCTGTAACGTCAACCGTTCTGGTTGCAGCTGAGCTCTGAGGAAGATGAAGGTGTGAAACGGTTTGTTTCTGGAAAACCAGAGAGCAGAACTTTCCAGTGGTCAATGAGACTGGAGATGAAAGCATCATCAGCATCTCTGTGTCTCGTCTGAACTCGAAGCTTGATGACTGGTGAGCTGGATTATATCCACAGACTGCCCTCTTGTGGTTACAGCATGAAACTACAACAACTTATCTTTTAATTTTATTAGAACGTCTCTGTCGTTTTTTGCTAGTTTATCTCCCGATTCTTTTGTAGATGTAATATATGAAGAGGATGAAGCCATGTCTTGTCAGTCTACCGCTGCATTTATTCTGTAGTCTCAACATCAACACAGTTAACATCACAACCAAGCTACAGTGCCACCTAGGGAGCAAACTGGGAAATGCACTTCTGACACTTCAATACAC